>ML792718.1:104113-117643 GCA_009831015.1 Picea engelmannii | reverse complement strand
AATGTGTTTTACAGCAACCATATGTATATGCTTTGGTTCACACATGAACTGGCTAAGAGCATTTACCGCATAATAGATGTTTGGTCTCGTGTGTACGAGATACATCAAAGATCCAATGATCTGCCGATATAAAGTGGGGTCTTATGGATCTGAACTTGTAACTTGATCTTGTAGTTTCTTTAGGTTAGAGATCATTGGAGTTGTCATGGACTTGCAGTCCATCATGCCAAATCTGCGAAGTATATCAACTGCATATTTACCTTGTGGGAGAAAGATCTCTCCTGGTTTCTGCCAAACCTCCAAGCCCAAAAAATAGTGCATGAGCCCCAAGTCTTTCATTTCAAATTCTTCAAAAAGCTCCCTCTTAGTCTGAGCTATCAAGTTTTCCTCTCCAGTGAGGAACAGATCACCCACGTATAAGACTAGGATAAGTAGATGATTTTGAACAATCTTTATATAAAGATTTGGATCTGCTATGCTCTTGGAGAATCCAGGACTTTGTAGAAAACTGTCAATCCTACCATACCAAGCTCTCGGAGCTTGTTTCAACCCGTACAGGGCTTTCTTGAGTTTGCACACATGAGATCTTTTATCATGTATCACGAAACCTTCTGGTTGCTCAATGTATACTTCTTGCTCAACTTCATCGTTAAGAAAAGCAGTCTTAACGTCCATCTGGTGAAGTTTCCAACCAAAAATTGTTGCAAGTGAGATAATAATCCTGATTGAAGTATACCTGGCAACTGGAGCAAAAATCTCGTCGTAGTCAATTCCTTCTTTCTAAGAGAAACCACGAGCCACAAATCTCGCCTTGTATTTCTCAATGTTGCCATCTACTGCATGCTTTATCTTATAAAGCCATTTTGAAGTTACTACAGATTTGCCATGAGGTCTAGGAACTATGGTCCATACATCATTCTTTAAAATAGAATCATATTCTTCATTCATAACATCTTTCCATACTTGATGTTTGGAGGCATCAACAAATGTGGAAGGTTCTGAATCAATTACAGTATTCAAATGAGCTATGAGACCGGAGTACTTATCTGGTTTCTTGCTTTCTCTGAAGGTGCCCTTCGGAGCTGAATGTTTTTCTGCTTCTTTCAATATCTCCCGACACCCGGCTGGTTTCCTTTTAGTAGGAGGTATCTCCATTGGAAACTCAATAGTATCCCTTGAAGGGTCTGCTGGAAATACTGAGGTTTTCTCCCTCTGCTCATCTGGAAGAGGAGAGTCTGAAGGGTCCAGTGGTGGAGCTTCCTGCTCCTCTGAATCACATGGTAGTTCTTTGGCCCGACGAAAAGTTGTTTCTTCATAAAAAGTCACGTCTCTGCTTACTTCGATGAAGTTTTGACCAGGGATATAAATCCTGTCAGCTTTTGAGGTCTCACTGTATCCCATAAAAGTTCATTTCTTGCCGGAGGGCTCTAGTTTGGTCCTCTTCTCTTTTGGAATGTGTATATAAACTGGGCTGCCAAAGATTCTTAAATGATCAACTGAGGGCTTACATCCAGTGAAAACTTCTTCAGGAGTTTTCGCTTCAAGGGCATTGTGAGGACATCTATTCTGAATGTAGACTGCAATACTGGCACCTTCAACCCAAAGTGATAGAGGCAAGTTTTGATCATGCATCATAGTCTTGGCTACTTCACAGATAGTTCTATTCTTTCTTTCAGCAACCCCATTCTGTTGAGGGTTGTATGGTACAGTTAGCTCCCTCTTAATTCTAGAGGCTCGACAGAGTTCGTCGTATTTGAAGGAGTCAGATTCCTTACCGTTATCTATTCTGAAAAGTCGGATGTGTCTTCCAGTTTGATTTTCAACAAGATTCTTGAAATCTTGAAATCTGCTAAAAGATTCATCTTTAGTTTTTAAGAAATAAATCCAAGTTTTACGCGAACAATCATCAATAAAAATGATATAATAAATACAACCATTCATAGAGGGTGCAGACATGCACCCACAAAGGTCAGAATAAATTAAATCCAAGATTCCATTTGATTTTCTATTACTGAGAGGATAAGGTTTCTTTATGTTTTTACCAAGTGAACAACCTTTACAATCACTATCATGCTCAATAGAAAATACTAGCATACCTGTCACCATCTTTTGCAAACTTGGAAGTGCATTGTAATTGAGGTGTCCAAGTCTCATGTGCCAAAGCTCGCAGGGATTGATCATCTCATGAACTAGAGCTTGAATAACCTGACCTGAAATCTTATAAAGTCCACTCTCACGAGTTCCAATGGTTATAGCAGTACTTAAACCTTCATTTGAGGACCATAAGAGGGTCTTTCCTATGGAGAAAGCTACTGAATAACCTTTACTTTCTAAAACTGGAACAGAGATTAATTTTTTCTTTAAACCAGGTACATAAAGAATTTCATCAATGTGAAAGATATTACCTGAGTGAAACCAGAAAGAGGTAGAGCCAAAACCTTTTATGTCATAGGTGCCATCATCACCTAGTTCAACCTTTGCCTTGTATTTCTTGTCTTGATAGTTTGCAAGGTTTTGTTTGAAGCCTGTCATGTGTCTGGAAGCACCGCTGTCTATTAGCCAAATCTCCTCTGACTTGGTAGAGATGAGATGAGATAATATTCCTTATGTTGTTCTTTCTCTTTAGTGGCAGCTCTAGTTTGTCTTCTTTGAGGCTCCTCTTGGGGTTTAGCCTCTTCAGTGGCAACTAAGGCTTGAAATTTTCCTCTTCTTTTCTGCTGAAATGGAGGACTCCTGCAATCTCTTGCATAATGTCCTAGCTTATTGCAGTTAAAACATTTAACTTTAGATATATGAGGATTGAGATGAGATAGTTTACCTTGGGGTTTCTTACCTTTGCCTTTTGACTTAGGAAACTTCTTCCATTTCTTGGTCTTTGCTGCAAGAGCATGATCTTTCAGAATTGGATAGTCATTTATGTTGTTTAGTCTTCATTCTTCTTCTAAGCAGTCATGCCACAACCTTTCAAAATTAGGTTGGGATTCTCTTTCATTCACGGAAGCAAGAAAAACTCCCCAAGCATCAGGAAGTCCATCAAAAGTTGTTTGGACAAGGTCATCATCATCTACAGGAACTCCTATTGCAATAAGTTGATCCTTAGTTTGAGCAATTTTGGAGAAGGTGGCAACTGTATCATCCTTTCCCATTTTCAAAGTACGTAATTGTTTCTTCAAAATTCTTTTCTGAGTAGGAGACTTATTTTCATAGAGGTTTGCCAACGCATCAAAACAATCTTTGGCAGTCCTTAGATGACCAATGATGGGCATCATGTTGTCCTTGATAGAATCAAAAATGATTCTTTTAGCCTTGGTTTGTTTCCTTTTATATCCTGCCCTTGTTGTGTTTGTGGTAGGTTCTTCAATCTCCCTAGAGATAAAATCTTCTAGATCATTCTCTTCAAGAATGTTTATTATTCTGTATTTCCAAGAATTAAAGTTTGCAGCCCCTACAAGTCTGTCTTCATCTTTAACTGATGAAGAAGCCATGCTTAGATCTGAGTTAGTTTAGTTGACTGATTTATGCAAAACAACCCTAACAAAGTGGATCTGTGTAGGCTCAAGATTAGATCCTTGAGCTCTCTTCACACCCTTAGCTCTGACACCATGTTAGAATTAGGGTAGTAAAGAAGAACAAAAGTGTCATTTTAAATTTCAGTGAGAATAACAACTAGATCTTATATTCAGAAAACAAAACTACACTGCTTGAACAGAGAAAACAAACATGTGTGTTCAGATCTAAGATAGTTTAGTTATTTAGTTAAAGAGTAGATCTAGAATAACCATTAGTTCTGATCTATAATGCTGGTGTAAATCTTATATAGATCTAAACTCAAAGTAAAACACAATCTGATCATGAGCAGTAAATCAAACTTCAGAAACAACGGTGTAAGAACCAAACTCAAAACCTTCCAGATCTGAACAAGTAAACTGATCTAATCTCTGCAAGTAATTAGAAAGTAGAAAAACGTCAAAAAACAAATGACAATATATAGATCTGACTGTAAAGACTTACCTGGAACCTTACCTCAAGATTCTAAAGGAGAGCAACCACACATAGGTAATGTAGATCACTGAAATATGCTGAGAAAAAGTCCAGCTCATAGATCTACCATGTAGGTTAGATCTCTTGCCAAGAGATGAATGAACTTTCTTACCACCAAGGAGATAGGGCCACAAGGTCTTCACACATGCATTTCTAAAGTCAAACCCTCAACAAAAAGTTTCAATCACCCAAACCCTCACACAGAAATTCTGTTGATAAAAAAACCTTCACACAAAATTAGCTTAAGGGAGACCGTGGCTCAAAACAGGACAGGTCTGGACAACTGCAAAGGAGGGTCGCAGGTCTGGACAGTTGCAAGGAGGGTCGCACTCACAAAGGGCTGCACTATAGCAATGTTCTCAAGGGGCCGCACCACAAATAGTCCACAAGGGGAGCCGCACCACACAATAGTCCTCAAAGGGGAGCCACACCAACACAACAGTCCTCAAAGGGAGCCGCAGCAACACAACAGTTCTCAAAGGGGAGCCGCAGCAACAGTCCAACAGTCCTCAAGGGGAGCCGAGAGGGATAGTAGAGAAGGGTCGAGCCACCACACAAAACTCAGCAACAATTACCACAAAGGGGCCGCAGCAACTTCAGAAAAACTCCAACAGCAGATGCAAGGAGGGCCGCAGCAAAGAGAGAGGATCCGCTCACCTTAGAAGCTCAAAAGCATACAATGAAAGTGTGTAATGTGAAGGGTAGAGGGTAGCTTATTTATAGTTTAGGCTAGGGCAAAGAAATAAAAGAAATTAAATTAAAATAATTATTATTAAAGATAACATGTTTAAATTAATTAATTTAAACATGTTATAATTAACATTTTAATTCAAACTTTACTTTAACCCTTAAGACAAAAACAACAAAACCCCAAACCAACACAAGCAAGGGTAAAGGGGGGTTTAGGTGGGGTACCTTGGTGGCAATACTTGTCCATTCATATTCAAGGTGACCTTATTAACTTTATCATCATTGCATATGGAATACATCCCTTATGTGGTCATGCCCACCTTCAAGGAGGGTCATATACCAACAAAATACCTGATCGAGGATCAAGTTGCCCCAGAACATTTATGGGGTCTTATCCAGCAAGGTGCAAGACCAAGGATCAACCCATGCCCCAGGCATGGGTACCCTGGACCATGTCCAGGGGCCCTAGACATATCTAGGGGCTTTAACTGCTTGGTCCCAGACCAAGAACCCCAGTCATATACTGGGGGCCCTAACAAGGGTTTTTTGCCATGGCACTGACTGTTTGGTCCCAGACCAAGTACCCCAGGAGTGCACTGGGGGACCTAGATCTCGGCTAGGGTCTTTGCCATCCTCCTGGAGAATGGCTCTTGCAGCTGCTATAAATTTAACAGACAATGATACTTCTCCTAGGCTTACCCTCAAGGTTGCATCTGTAGATTAGGGCTTTTTCCACTTAGATGGGAGGTGAAGATGTAACAGTACCCAATGCAAATCTGTTGATGACGATTACGACACCTAGCCTGGAAAGGACATTGAGTGAGGCACGGCACAAGAGAAGCCAACCTGGGAGATCAACCTTGAGACCTCCTGCATGAAGCTTGAAGCACCCAAACACTCGAGCTAGCCCACTAGGCTAATATTCTCACATCTCTTACCTCCATGTATTACTCTATAAAATATGTTTTCACAAATCTCTTCCAATTTTTTAAGAATATGGATTTTGTTCAAAAAACTGTCCATGATTATGTGTACTTTGTCCATGACAATGGCATCATGCATTTACTAGCTTGAAGCATAGGTACTAGCTTCTACCACGATTATCATAGGGTTCAACAGAATTATAGTGCTGATGAAAGGTCTTCATCCCAACAAGCATTTCTTAATTCAACTAAATTTAGACATATATAATAACCCATACAAATAGTACATTTATATTCTAGTTTTACTCCACTATAGAATCAACTTGCTTCATTTACGAGAGCTTTATTTGTTGTGTACCTCTCCACAACATCTTTAGTGGGCATTAGAAACTATGTATATGAGCTACTTTGCATGTATGCTCATGATTTTGTAACAATGTTGTAGTCTTAGATCTTTATATTATCATATTTCAATATTTGTATAGGACCACGTTTATGTAATAAGGGCCTTATCACTTTTATTAGTAACATAAGCTTTAAGTTAGGGTTTCTGCTTCTTTTTGGTATATACTGGTGTTCCCCACTTTCATTTGTAATCTCTTACCATTTTATTAATACAAGCAACAAGGGTACTTGGAGAAGTCTTCTTCCATTATCAAGATTTACATGTGAAATCCACCCTTGGGTGTACAAGTGCCCCCACTATTTTGTCTACCTTGGGGTCTTTATTTTTTGTTATTCTAAGCTTCTATTTTGGTTATTTCTATAGTTGCAGTAGTATTTCGACTTTGGGTACCGGAACACTACATAATTATTGTCTCATTCTTGTCATTTTAAGCTGAGAAATGTTTCATAATTGCATGCTTCATTTCCTCCAACATAGGTGTACATGAATTACTTGTATTATGAAAAACTTATTGATATCTAGCAAAGTTGCATCTTACAGAATTCGCAAGCCACAAATACTTACCACTCAAAGATTATGTACTTACTAATAAACAATAGAAGAATAGGAAATTGCAAATGCACCATTGAATATGTGTGCTCCTTATAACTTTTTAAGATTGAACGTGTCTTACATTCCATCGTGCTTGCCAACAGGTTCGTCATATTGAACTCCAACCCAAAATCCAGGTGGAAGAGTTTCTGCCCTGCCCACAAACATAACTGCACCCCTCTTGCCTCCAGGATCAACTTCACATCTATCACCTACCTGCAAATGTAAATATGACATTACCTTGTCAGTATCACCACGGTAAATTTAATATTAAATCTGTGCCAAATGGATATGTCCAAAGAGATCCATAAATGATTAAAATTAACTGATAACTCTGAAATCAAATAATGTGTCAAAAACCCATTATATATGAAAAGTTGAAAAATCCAAAAGAAAATGCATACAACAGACAAGGCCAGCTCCGAAACCCTCACTCAAATAATCACAATTGACTGAAATTCATGCAGCAGTCCTCCAAACTCAACCCAAAAGGGATTTTATTATGTAACAAATAACCCAGCAATAAGCATCAACTATACGTGTCCCATGCATAACCGGCATAAATAAAACCCATACATAATTTTTTCTCATATTTTCTGGTAACATGCATATATAAACAAAATCTAATTTTATATGTTTTCACTGGAGAAGTTTGTTGTACCACATCACAATGTTATGTTTGGATTGAAAAACAAACTTCATATGATGAAGCTCACCAACCTAGAATGCAAGTATGCTACATGATTTTATGTTTGAAATCATCATAATGTGTAAGTCATGAGTGCATTTGTTAGCCTGTTGCTTCAAAGTAGATAGTTCATGGTGTAGATTTTCTGAGGTACTATGAGGCTGCCCAACAGGTCTGTCTTTAACCTCTTGTTGGGCTTTGCTGCTGTTTTAGGACAGCAAACGATCAAGTACTTTCTGCTCACAGTTTTGATGGTTAAGTGTCCTTTTGAGGTGCCCTTGCAAGTGTTTTATTATCCCAATGTTAGCACATGCAATATACTCAAAACAAATAACACTACCTCTAGATCTTTACAACTCTAAATGCTGATTTACAATTCTAAGCATGCATGAAATGAACACAAGCATTTTTGGTCAACATGGCCCTGGATAAACCCCCCCCGGGGAAAACCAATTTGGAATGGAAGTATATATAAGTGGTGTCTAAAGCATGAGATACAACAACAAATACAATATGATGGAACCTGTATACAAAGCAAGCGCCTCTCGTGCCTTGCCAAAGGATCCAAGGAAATATGCTCCCAAGCTTAATGCGCCCTCTCCCTTTATTGCTCTATCCATTGAAGTGAAGTGCCCTTGAACCTGGATGCTCTGAAGAAAAAACCCTTGCACCACAATGTGCTCTTGTGTGCTTCCTCTCCACTAAAACAATCATATATGACTTCCTCCGAGTAAAATTGTTCCCTACTAGTTGTGCACCCCCTTCCTATGGTGCGCGCCCTCCTCCAAGCAAGTGTGATCACCACAAATAAACTAGGCCCTAAGCCTTCATGAGCCCTCCATGAAAGGAGGCGCCCAAACTCTCCTCTCACGATGCTTCCATTCCCATCTCCTTGCCCTTCTCCAAGCTCCTTTGGTGAACATACAAGTGAGAATGAGACTCTCATTGCCCTATGCGGCCCTCTTAAGGAAACATAATGAAACCTAAAAGATGGGTGGATGAGATCATCTCATCCCATCTCTAATCAAGGGTTGAGATCTCTCCAAAAGAATCTCAACTCAAAACCCACTTTACTCAAGTTTTCATAGTTTTTATTTATGTCCCTTAATTCACCCACAAAGTGAATTAATAGTCATTTTAGGCTAAAATGACCAAATTTCACTTTTGACTTAAATCTTCTAAGTCAAAGTGAAATTAGACATAAAGTACATGGTACATAGTACAAAGTATTTCCCACTTGTGTTTAGAGGCTCACCAACACAAGGGGACCACTTTCCAAGGTACCCAAATCTCAACACTCCCTCTTACCGAGGAAAGTGCCCTTCAACCCCAATCTCATCTCTACAATGGACATGGTTGCCCACTGGCAAATACTCTGTGAGTATGGTTGTACCATGATCAATGAAAGTAGTCTCTGAAACAGATCTATTCAATCTATGTGATCTATATATGGAAGTGCATCTCCACCTATCCAAGATCACCTAGATCTTGGTATCAAACCAAAGAATAAGAGGAGTTACTCTCAGATTTTAGCAGCCACAGTGAGAATGAAGCAGTCATTCTCAGCCTCAGATCAGCTGCAAGTGCATAGTCCCAAATTCCAGAAGGAACAGTTGCAGAGAGATTAGAGGGCATACTCCCAGACAGTGAGACAAATAGTGCTTTGCAGAGAGCACATAGAGCTAGCGCATGATTGTGCAGATTGAGTTACAGTCGAGCAAGTGTACCAGATTGGTACAATGTAATGAGAAAATTTGATTTGAAGATTAAAGATAGAAAGACTCATGTATACCAGTTGAATGAAGCTCTGTACGTGTTGAAGCAAGCAACTAGAGCTTGATATAGCAAAATTTACAGTTTCTTGAAGAGCTTGGGCTTTACCAAGAGTAAAGCAAATTCTAAACTTTATTTCAAGGTTATGAATGATGAGCATGTTATATTGTTGTTGTATGTGGATGACTTATTCTTAACTGGAGAAGAAAATCTCATCACCAAATGTAAGAAGAAGCTCGCTGCAGAATTTGAGATGAAAGACCTTGGCCTAATGCATTATTTCTTAGGTCTTGAGGTATGGTAGAGCCCAAAGAGATCTTCCTTAACCAAGGGAAGTATGCAGTTGAAATACTAAAGAGATTTGATATGTTGGAGTGCAAGTCCATGAATACACCCATGGAAACCAAGTTGAAGCTCCAATCGACACTTCGTCAGAATTAATTGATGCCACGCTGTATAGACAGATCATTGGATCGTTGATGTATCTGACGAACACCAGACCAGATATATGTTTTGTTGTGAACACTTTGAGTCAGTTTCTGGTAGAACCCAGACATGTTCACATTGTTGCCGCATAACATATGATGAGATACATTAAGCGTACGTTGGATTTTGGTCTCTATTATACTAGAGATCGTGACTTCAGACTGAGTGGTTACACCGATTCAGATTGAGCTAGAAGTGCTTCTGATAAAAAGAGCACTTTAGGATGTTGTTTTAGTCTGAGGTCAGCCATGACTTCATGGCAGAGTAGGGAGCAATTCAGCATTGCTCTGAGCACAGCAGAAGCGGAATACATTGTTGCATGTTCCACCAATTGTGAAGCCATATGGCTTCGGATGTTGTTGACCGATCTATTTGATCTGGAGATGGAAGCCACTGTGATTCTATGTGATAACCAAGTTGTATAAAAATGATGGAGAACCATGTGTCCCATGAGGAGTCGAAGCACATAGAGATCCGGTATCAATTCACCCATGATATGATGCAGAGAGGAGCTATAAAACTCCAATATGTTGAAACAAATGAACAAGTTGCAGATGTGTTAACCAATCCTCTATCTCGTGTAAACTTTGAGCACTTTCGAGACAAGCTTGGTATAGTCCGAAAGAACCTCCCTCGAAAGGGGGAGTAGTGTGATGATACTATGGTATCTTGATCAACAGTGGTAGCTCCATTAGGATTCTTATAATCCTAGGGAATCTTATGATTCCTGGGCAGATCCCGAAGGTCCAGTAGGGACAGTCTGTCAGAGTACCACGTGGTAGCTCCGTTAGGATTTTATATCCTAGGGAATCTTATGATTCCTGGGCAGCTCCTTAGGGACTGTCAGAGTACCACAAAATGATGATGTGCCAGCTTAATTGTGGTGATGATGTGCCAGCCTAGTGTTGTGATGTGCCAGCTTAATTGTTGTGATGATGTACCAGCTTAATTGTTGTGATGATGTACCAACCTAGTGTTGTAATGCTAGCTTAATTGTCGTGATGATGTGCCAACTTAATTGTTGTGATGATGTGCCAGCCTAGTGCTGTGATGCCAGCGTAATTGTTGTGATGATGTGTCAGCATGTTGTGATGCCAGCTTAATTGTTGTGATGATGTGCCAGCGTAATTGTTGTGATGCCAACCTCGTGCTGATGACATGCCAGCCTCGTGTTGTGATGCCAACCTCGTGCTGATGACATGCCAGCCTCGTGTTGTGATGATGTGCCAACCTCGTGTTGTGATGATGTGCCAGCTTAAGTGTTGTGATGCCAGCCTCGTGTTGATGACATGCCAGCCTCGTGTTGTGATGATGTGTCAGCCTCGTGCTGTGATGCCAGCTTCGTGTTGTGATGCCAGCTTCGTGCTGACGATATTGCGTAGCCAGCTTCGTGTTGTGATGCCAGCCTCGTGCTGAAGACTCTCAGCCTAGTGTTAATGTTGATGATGCTCCAGCCTTCGTGCTGTGATGTTGTTGTTGTTGATGATGCTCCAGCCTTTGTGTTGTGATATTGTTGTTTTTGATGTTGTATCAGCCTTGTGTTGTTATTGATGATGATGATGTATTAGTGTTATACTAATCCATGTTGATGCAATTGATGATGATGATGCCACTTCAGCTTCTTGTTGAAGTTGATCGTGATGATGCCACTTCAGCTTCTTGCTGAAGTTGATGATGATGATGCCACTTCAGCTTCTTGCTGAAGATGATGATGATGATGATGCCACTTCAGCCTCTTGCTAAAGATGATGATGATGATGCCACTTCAGCTCCTTGTTGAAGATGATTATGATGATGATGATGTTATTTCATCTTTCATGCCGAAGATGATGATGTTACTTTAGCCTCACGCTGAAGATGATGATGATGTTACCTTAGCCTCGTGTTGATGAGGATGACGATGCCTGCTGTGAATGATGATATTGATGATGAGAAAAACTTCCGATGATTTATAGATATGCCAGTCAGTGTTCCAAGATGTTGTTGATGATGTTGCCCTCTCTCTCGTCCGATGTTGTTGTAGAATACCCTTCTTGTTAAAGAGGAGTGTTGAATTATTGTAACTGCAAAGAGTATTCTATTTAATATTGATGTATTATTTATTAGATCAATCCCCTTTTGTTGATTGATCATGTCGGGTATTGTAAATGACCAAATCCCCTTTTATGGATTGGTCAAACCCTAATTGTAATAGGCTAAATGAGAAGTCAACCCCAGAATATATTAAAGTGGTTATAACCACCCAGAATATATTAAAAGTGGTTATAACCACCCAGATTGAGAAGTCGGCCTTGCGAGTGAAAAGACACCTCAGTTCAGCGCCTGCCAGATTGTATAAATAAGAGAGGCTAGCGCCTCATTTGTTCACTCACTCACTTGTTCATACGAGCGCAAGTTTGGAGCTGCAATTGGAGAAGAAGAGAGAGAGAGGCGCATTCTTGGGAGAGGACTTTCTGTATTGTTTGGTTTATTCTCTTGGCATTGTATTGGCTATCTATATTAAGGAAGTTTTTGTTGGGTTTTCTCCCCCATGAGGGTTTCCCAGGATAAATGATGTGTCTCTTGTGATTGTGTATTTCTCAGTGATCCTATCTATGCTATGGTTATCTAGTGAATTGAAAAGAAACCTAATAATAGCTTAAACCTTAACAAGATCACCATCTAATCATAATGTAATACCCCCTCTTCTAACTCAAACTTAGGAAATAACATATCAATGAGGGTACTAACATCATGAAACACCTTCCCCCCTAGGTGATATCTAACAAGTGTGACATTATAAAGTTAAATCACCTAGGAAAATCCAACAAAGGCAACATGAATCATCCCACCATAGCAACACCATAAAAGAAAGGGACATGATAAAAAAGCTAACCCATCCAACCATCAAGTGTGTCCCCCATCACACATCTAACATATAAGGACCACGTAGAACACCCCTCCTAGTGACACCAAATAATACCACATCATCATGCAAAAGTCACTAGGAAACTTCAATACTCATGAAACATATATCTCTTAAGTTTAACCATCACCATCTAACCCCTTGGGGGGCTAGAACCATCATCCATCTCCAAGATAAGTATATATACCAAACCACTATAATGAGATAGTATGTTGATCAGCACTATGAAATCTCACTCTTGTGCGGTAAAAGATACTTGTTTCTTCATCCAAAGAGTGATTTCATTGTGCTCATTTATATCTCTGTTGTAGCATACTTATTTCAGATCTCAGCACTCACTTAATTAGTTCCTAACCCTCTTTATATTGTAGCAGTTATTGTCATAACTCTTGGTTAAATATTCTCAAGGCATTTAGCTACTTCACTAGCACTAGTCTATCTAACCATATATTGAGGTGTGTAGTTTGAAGTAAATTGTATCCTGACCTACCAAAAGGTATTATACAAGTTTGTTTCCAAGGAATGGGATACCCCTCATGGATTCAAGGAGCTGGCCTAAAGTGAAGGGGAAACGGTGCTAAGGTGATGGTGGTGCATTTCCTACGTTGTGCTTATCCCCAAAAGCATCCCTACAAAGGCTGCGAGTTTAGGTGGTAACAGACCTTATTGTTGAATAGCAAATGAGTAACTCAAGGATCAAGGTTGGCATCTAACCCAGATATAAGGCCTTTGTAATTTCCCCACTTTGGGACATCATCACAGTGCAGAGATTTATGTTGACCAGAGTAGCCAGATGGATGTTATAGCGAGTACAGGGGTATTTGAGAGGCATTGTGGGTTCCAGCTTGCATTGATCATCATATTCCATCATTATGAGCCATTCCACACAGGTTGGCTTTGGTTTCATTGCATTCCGACGATTTCCATGATTTTGACTATTTTGAGCTATAAGTTAATTGAGATCACTGAAGAGGTCATTTTGGGCACATTACTTGGAGGAACCTCTCAGTGTAATAGCTCATTGGAA
>ML792718.1:29568-102826 GCA_009831015.1 Picea engelmannii | reverse complement strand
CAGTTTGAGATGTTTTGGCTTGTCTATCATATTGCATATGGTTGAGGTATGTTCCATGGTTGTCTCTTCTTGTTATTTGCTGCATACACACATATAAACACATCAGTAAACCCTAAGGCCGAAATCAAGAGGCCATTCAGCAAAGTAAACACACCTAAACAAGTAGACCAGCAAAGTGTTTGACGAAATACCTCACTCAGGAAAAGTTTTAAAAAGACACCAAAACCGTGATGATCCTTGCATAATGGTTTGGGATCATTACAGCCTTGATAAGGGAAGTGTTATGGATTCAACCCACAAAACATATTATGCATTAGCTCCTAACCCACTTGTCAAATGCAATGGTGTTGCCTTGCATCAATCCTCTTTCAATATGGTTCTTTCCTCTGTGGTATTATGTCAGTTCACAAGGCAATAAAGTGAGGACAACATTATGATTATGCTTTAAATTAACAATATAATAGTAAATTTAAGTATAGACTGTTACAATGGACAATTATAATGTTTTTATAAATTGAATTTAGTGATTGCATATGTATTCATGGTTATTCTACAACAATTTTTGTTTTCACATTTTCATCCAGCATCAAAATAGTTATAGCATTCAACACATCTAGTTGTATCGATGTTTGAGCTTGTTATCCCCTATATCAACTCCAAGTAGATATTTGAAGAGTCAAAAGAATAAGGGTTGCACTCAACCTCCTTCATAGTCATTGGACCCTAATATTTTCAAGTTGCATGCACATTTAAAACCATTATAGAATCTAATTGATGAGAGAAAAGAAAATAAATTTAATCAATACAGAAAGAAATTTCCTCATGGAAACAAATATTGTCCTAAATGTTACTTACTTTAATATTTGCAGCTAGATCTTGCATGTAGTCTTCTGAAATCTGCAACAGTAATAACATTGATTCCATGTAAACAATAAAGATGGAGCATAAGGAAATGGGAAAATAATACAGAATGGTGAAAACATTTGACAATAGAAAAGAGAAAATAAATATGAAATTTAAAATGCCATACTGTTTCCAGCTAAACCTATCATACTCCTTGATTAATGATAAATATGAATCACGAGCAACTTCATGGTTGTTCAATTAACAAAATCTTATTAAAACCTTTCAGAATCATAGTTTTCCAACACACCAATGGTGGGATAAAGGATATTTTTGAGAGTCTATAGCTTTTAGAAAGTAAATGGATAATTACTGATCACAATAAAAAAAAAACTTAAAAAAGCAACTGGATGGTTGACTAGAGCCCAAGGTTAGATCTGTTACACAATGATACTTATAATATCTATATTGTAGGTTCTATTAATTATGCTACTAATGTCAAATACATAAGAGGAAAAGTGATGAATAATACCAAAATTATCAAAAACAACTTAATGGGGAAGTTAAGATCGCATTGAGATAGATTGAATTCATTACTTATTAGTTGATTTGAGCTAAAAGTTGACGTTAAAATCCAAAATTGATCAACAACATGCTATCCATGAGAAGCCTACTGGCAATGAAAATTGGAAGTATTATTGATATTTGTTGACCACCTATTCAACTAGGGGGTCAACTCCATGTACCATGAAGATTGGCATCATCAGATGCTACTGAGTCAGAGACTTCTTGGTTCTACAAGGCATTTTTGGCCTTCAGCATGTATTTTTGTAACTGGAATTTTCGCTCCCCTGCGTGGGATAATAATGTAATGGGTCTGCATGGATCATAGTTAGGTCAGTTACCTTAGGACTTCATCATTAGAGGAGTTCCTTTCACTGAGTATTTTTTTCCTCAGGTTATTAATTCGGCTTAACCAGCCTTATTAATTTCCCTTAAGTTTTTCACTCCCACAAATAATTCCTCCAAAGTGGTGAAAGGCGTTCTAATGGTCTCGTCCTCTGGTAGCTAGTGTTTAGGAATGTTGTAAATGACCATGTAAGACATCTCTCAAATTTTCGCGGAATTTCGTCGAGTCCAGATAAGTTTTTTTTAATTAATTAAAATTGCCTAAAGGTTGGGTATTTTAATTAATTCATTTAATTATTTTTTATAAAAGATGTAAAAACTAGGTCCTTGGGCTTTTGCTAGGGGTATTTGTGCTCAAAAGAAATGGAATGAGACCCCCTACACCCTTGGACCAAGTTTCAGCTCAATTGGACAACTTTTGCTAGGTGTTTGTCCATAGGGAGTCTTAGTCAGTCAAAACAACAATTTTAATTGCTAGTCATGACATAGTAAAGATGTCATTTTTTGTAATTATGAGCTAAGTGAGTAAGGTAAAAGTGGGAGATGATGAGTAAACCCATCCCTAACCTACCCAAACATTTTTCCTAACTTTTTTCCTAAGTTGGAAAAGTAATTTTCCACTTAAAAGACCCCCCCTTACCTAGCCAACAACTTAAAGTGGTGTTCCCTAGCTAATTGACATGTGGGAATTAAAAAGTTTAAGTGAAAAAAGCCACCTAAACCTTAAATTCGCCCTCCTTGGTGTCTAACTTAATGTTTGATCATAGGAAAAGGCGTTTTCCCCCTTTACACCTCACCCCCTCACTCATTTACCAAAACCCTAACTTAGCAAAACCCTAAAAGTGATTTTTCCTTGATGTGTGACACTTGTAATTCATCCAAGAGGGGTAACTTTGCATTCCCAAGTATAAATAAGAGCCTTCCCTCCCTCATTTTTTCACCATCTCTTGAGCTATTGTTATGCTACCAAATTCTCTCCTCACGTCTCTCATCTTCTCATCTTGTTTTCACTCATTCTTACTCTCATTCTTGGAGAGGAACTTGTAGCAATTAGTTGTTGCAACTTCCTACTTGGTTAATAAAAGAGCTTTGGAGGACATTGGTGTAGCAAAGATTAGTCTTGGTATATCTATACATATGAGGTGATATTGTGTCTTTGGGAACATTTCTTTAAGATAGAGTAGATTTCCCAAGCAAACTAGTTTGTTTGGGTAGATTATGCAATAGTGTAGTTGTAGATCTATTTGAGTAGAGTAGTGGATAGTACAAATTAGTTTGTGTTATTTAGCTATCTCACTCATTGTTTGCTCTTATCTCACAAGTTTGATCTTTAAGTTGCAGGTTATCTCAAGGGTTTGCAAGGTTAGCTTTGAGCTAGAAGCTTGCCTTCATAACCCACTTGAAACTCCTCTCTTTTACCCTTCTATTTTCTGTTCTTTCATATTCAGAAATTTGGTTTGTTAACACTCTAGGATAGGTCATTTCATATATTAAACTTGCTGAAATTTTATGCAGAAAATTTATGTGTAAAAACAGAAATTTTCTTAACATTGTTGTGTATTTTGCAGCATTTCCAGCAAGCAATAGCTTGCTATTTTTTGCAGGTTCTCGCCAGATCAAGGGGAAGTGCTGTCAAATTTCAACCATAAAACACACAAGGAAGCCATCCCTTGGTTGGGTAACAACACCCAACCCTTCTCTCATCTTTCTAGCATTGTAGCAAGTCCAAAGGGGGTCCCCAAGTGGCTTGCATTCTTGTATTTAATTTTATGTTATTGTAAATTGTATTAGTGCATACATCTTGGTGTGAGTTTGGCTAAGCCAACCCCCAAAATCATAAGGCTAGGATCATTCTTTAATTTTCTGCATTTCTTTTATTTTTTCTCCACTTGTCATTAAGACAAGGTTGTGTGGCTAGGTTGCTTTAAGTTTTCTATTTCATTATTTTCTTTCCAACCCTCTTTGGCACAAAATAGGAAGGCTTGCCTCCACCCTGTGCCATTGTAAGTGGTTTGTCTAGTTTAGTTTATTTATTGCAAAGCATTTACCTTCTATTTGTTGCCTACACCTTGGAGTGAAGTTGGTCTAGCCAACCCCCAAAATCATATGGCTAGCTTAGTTATTTACTTCTAGTGTGCTTATGTTTAAATGGATTAAAATTATCTAGAAGTAGGTACAACACACTAATGCTAGTTTAGGCCCATGAAGGCATAGGAATCTATTTTATGTTTCATCTATCTTTTACTTGCTAGTTCATTCATAATCTCTCAAGCATTTATCTTTTACTTTGCAAGTAATATGGGCATGTGAATGGTTTAAGGCAATCTACTTTTCATTTCTGCAATTGTTCAAGTTCTTTACATTCCTTTCAAGTTTTATCTCATGGTTAAGAACTTCACATTGGCAAACATTTAAATTTCGGTTTTGGTACAAATACACACTTTTTGGCAAGCAATATCTTGCCTTAACACACTTTTTAGCTTAATTTAACCTAGTCCATAGGCATAAAATCAATTAGACTTCATAGGACACCTTCTACTGACCCAACTTTGCCACTTAAACGAGAACTAAAGGAAGCAATGGAAGGTGATAGGCCGGGGACGGTCTCGTGGCGCTCAGCGTCCTTTCCGGGAGTACTTTTTTCCCTTGGGTTGACCTGTGGAGCTAGGGTAGGCCTTGTTACCATACTTCTTGAGCACCCAGCAACTACTTGGTACAAGCGGGGGGAGTATTGGGGTTGACACTTAGTTAGGAACCAATCTTCACTTAATAACTTTTAACAAATCCTTAATCCACTCTACACCTTTGGGCATCAACTTGGTATATCATTTGTGGTTGGCACTTAATTAATCTCGCAAACAATCTACTTTCATTTCACATTTACTTTTATGCAAGTTTATTTGATGTGTTGTGGATTGGTAACTAAGTAGTCATAGTTGTGTCATTGGAGGCTTTCCTTTGAGAATTTCATTTTCTGTTAAGTGGTGTGTTCATATCTTTGGTTTGGTCCTCAAAGAAGGTGTGCATCCTTTGGAGGCACTTCCTTGTTGGACTTGGTGTAATCTCGTTTGCCATTGAAAGCAGTCGCAATAGAGTTGTGCATCCTTTTGGAGACACTCTACTATTGAGCATGCTAGGCTTGATGTGTTGATGAATGTTTCTCATTTGAGTATCTTCCATTTCCTGCACAATCAAGCAACTCGGTTAGTATTTGTATCCATTGTATCTTATGTTTAGTGTAACTTTAGTGTAACTCTTAGATAATCTTGTTGTAATCTTGTTCTTTATTGTAGATTTGTATCTAACCTTGTTGTGATATAATTGTAATCTTTGTAATCTTTTGTAACTCTTGTGTAATCAACCTCCCTCAAACTTTAGTTGACCCCTTGCGCAATCTTAGGCACTAGGCTTAGTTGTCCTAGGAAAAGGCTTGCTTGTCATCTTGAATTGTTGCATATCGCATTGTTGCCTCTGCATCATAGGCTAGATCTTTCCCCCAACCTTTTAACTAATTAAAACCAACTCCTAGAATCAAACGTTAATCTCATCTAGTAACTAGGGTCTACCCCCCTTGGCTTCCCTAGGAGTAAACCTAGACGGAAGAGGTTCAAGTCAAAGTGACAGTGTGGGCTTTGAACCTAGGCATTGTGCCTCCAAGGACACACTAAGTGAGCAGGACTTAGCTCACGTTTGCAAGTGTGTATAAGAATGACAACAATATCATTTGCACAACATGCTCCACTCATACCTCTCAAAGTTGCATAAACAATATGTAGGCAGAATATGCAAGACAATAAAGGAGAGATAAAGTACCTGGATGATCAATTCATGGTGTAATGTCTCAATACATAATCTTGGGTGGCAGGCATACATTAACTATGTTATCTGACTCTTGTATTAATTACTCAATTTATTAATGAAGTGTTGACAGGATTCCACAATGAAACATATGAGATATCATTTTTGGGATTATCTATGTAGGGTAAGTCATTAATCTATGACCCATATCCATGAGTATTAGTCGCCACAGGTCAATTTCTCATGATTTTGAATAGTCCACTTAGCATTCATTGCATTAAGTGATGCTCACAAAGAAGAAGAAGAAGAAGAGGGATTGAAACTAGTGAAATGAATTGCATAGCATCAATGATAACCTTCAAGCTTTGCACCCGGTAACCACAACTTTAGGGATCACCTAACACAACGAGTGCTAAATGGACTATTCAAAATCATGAGAAATTGGTCAGATGCTTGGTATGGGGGAGAACCTACCTTCTACTAGATCTACTCACAAGGGTTTTATCGCTTACCCTTACTAGAGCTCACACCATTAGGCTCTATATGCTCAAAGCCCTCAATCTAGTCTTCTTGAGCCTTTCCACTCTTACACTCTACTAGAACTACTCTCTTCAACAAGCTTCATCTTTTTGGATCTACACTCTACTAGATCTACTCTCTTGCTTGGTACAAGGGAGAGAATCTACCTTCTACTAATTCTACTTCCTTCAACAAGTTTCATTTTTTCTGAGTTACACCTTTGGCACTTGACACCCTATCTTGTTCGATAACTACGTTGCTAGAGCGTGGAGCGAAGCAGGAGAGTTTTAGGAAGCGGGAGCGTCGGGAGCATCATTTTCCAAAAATCTCGAGCGAGAGTGTCTCGGATGCGTCTGTTATATATATATATATATATATATATATATATATATATATATATATATATATATATATATTGCGTTTATATAAAAAAAAAACATGCAAAAAGACAAATTAGTTGCAGAATATATGAAAACATGCATATTTTTGCTACTTGTAGATGAATATTACATTATTATGAAGTTAGAAATGCCATCCATACTCCATAGTATATTAATGATTATATCGAAACTTTGAAAGAAAGCATTATGAATAAACAAGCAAGGAAATTTAAATGACAAACATAAATGACAAGCAAAGTTCCACCATTGCTTATATTGGGATCCACATCATTAGTATCATCCTTCATCCTTTGCTTCTGGTCTACCCTTGGTTTCTACCTCGATCCTCTAGAGACATCAATCGACACCACCCAATCGTAATATCCCTAACAGAGATCTTATGGATTTTCTATTCAACATTTATTACTTCTAATTGAGTGGTTTCGAAAAACAATTTGTCCTACATATGAATTGTTTTCCAAACTTGGTAGATAACTTTTCACAAACAGATTGAATGCATTTTTAATAATTATTGCATATACACATAGCATGGAAGAGACAATGTTGGCACTTTTATTATTATGGAATCTGGAATACAATGAACTATCTAGGTGTTGCTACACCAACTACATAAAATCACAAAAAGCACCAATGTGAAGACAAAACCTGAGAACAGGGCAACGGCCTATTCAAAATGAATGGATTCTCTACAAAAATAACCTTCCAAGAGAGCTCGGACCCTACTAATGCCTCACGGTTTATGTCAGGCACTCGATCTGCCAAAGAATGTGGGCTCGGCCCCTCTCAAAAGACACCAGCGGCTCCTCTAGAACACTCGAGCCTGCAAAAGTGTAGTGCGACCTCCTCAAATGTTGAATTTTCATTAGTTTTGTTAACATTGGATTTACCATAGCAATTTGATCTTCTTTTAACATTTAATAACCATATACTGAAATATATAAGCAACAAATAAACAAGCACAAGAAGACACAAAGATTTTATCATGGGAAACCCTTCTTCACAAGGGAGAAAAACCCAGCAACTTTTCTTCGAGAGTATCCTTGCCAATACAATATAACCAAGAACCAGCTCTATCCACTAGAGCAAACTAACAAAGAAGAATACTTATCTCCACAAGAGATAACCCAACAATGTAGTAGCATCAAAACCTATCCAAAGCGCTAGAGTATTTGGCCTCTGCTAGCGCATCACCAAGACAGAAGACAAACCCTAGCGAGGGTTATGAAGAAATCATAGACAAACTGCGCCCTTCTTCCTTCCTCCTTTGTTGGACAGCTGCAACTACTATTCTCCTCAAAACTTGCGCTATAGATGAGTGGGTGTGTATATCAAATGAGGAAGACGTCACCTTTATTTATATTGGACTTGGCAGTTGTCTTTTCCAATAGAGTCGACCTGTCTTTCTGGAAAATATATTTTCACTTTGTCTTTTTCCTATGGGACTGACTTTACTTCTGCAAATTATATTTTCACTTTATTATTATTATAAGGAGCCGACTACTCTTCTAGGATCTTCAAATTCTTCTGAGGCTTCTTTGATCTGTTCAATGGTTTCTCTCTAACTTCTTGGCATCTTCATCTCTAAGAAAAGTTGTCCTGGAGGTGAATACCTCCTACTACTACCAAAAACAGCAACACTCCCTCTTAGCTAGGGAGGTATTCTTCATGATGTTCTCCTCTGGTCCTCATAGCCCCGCAAGTTATGCCATGGTCCTCAAACCATGCTACTGGTAGCATCAGGACGTCACACATGGATACAACTAATGTGGACCTATCAATCTCGTCTAGGGGCTACAACCCGCTAGAGAACACTAGGGCTACAACCTCGTAGTGTGTGTCATCATCATCAAGGGCTACAACCACAAGACATGTCCACTTGGGCTACACCCCAAGGGAGAATGGGCTACAACCCAGTACAACTTATCAGTCCATCGATAAGTGTCATATTCAACTCATTCCATTGAGGAGTATCATCACAGGTCAACCCAGCTCAGTCCATCGAGGAGTACGACTTGGAGAAAATATCCCGACCACATGGGCTACACCCCAAGGATCGTTGGGCACCAACCCAGTACAACTTGACAGTCCATCGATAAGTGTCATACTCAACTCAGTCCATCGAGGAGTATCATCACAGGTCAACCCAACTCAGTCCATCGAGGAGTACGACCTGGAAAAATATCCCAACCGCTTGAGCTGCACCTCAAGGGTCATTGGGCACCATCCCAGTATATCGTCACATGTCAACCCGGCTCGGTCCATTGAGGAGTACGACCTGGAGAAAGTCTCACAAAGCTGCAACCATCAACACTCCCTCTTAATGAGAGGGGCATTCTCTACCATTCCAAGTTTATCGTGGAAGTACTCGAACTTCAACTTGGAAAGGGGCTTGGTGAGAACATCTGCAATCTGCTCATTTGTATGAAGGTACTGTATCAATACTGCTTTCCTCTGCACCATATCTCTAATGTAATGAAACATGATCTCAACATGTTTCGATCTGTCATGAGATACTGGATTCTCAGAGAGCTTCACACAACTCTGATTATCACAATGAATCACAGGGAGCTTCCGAAGCCACACTGCTTCGTGTACTGCCATACACACAATAATATATTCGGCTTCTGCGGTACTAAAATCCACAGAAGCTTGTTTCCTGGTACACAAGGAAACCATGGC
Source organism: Picea engelmannii (assembly GCA_009831015.1). NCBI lineage: Eukaryota > Viridiplantae > Streptophyta > Pinopsida > Pinales > Pinaceae > Picea > Picea engelmannii. Next base: position 93,677 of record ML792718.1, on the reverse strand, counting down.
AGACCCCAAACTAAAGCAACACTCAAAGATGCTCTTCTTGTCTACTGCGCTCCCTACCCAATCAAAATCAGCATATCCCTGCAATCTCATGTCAACACTGGAAGCATCTCTCAAGCCATATCCAATTGTCCCTCGCAAGTATCTCAGCACATGCTTTGCAGCTACCCAATGCATCTGTTTCGGCTGACTCATGAGCTAGCTAAGTGCACTCACTGCATAGCAAATATTTGGTCCAGTGTTAACCAGATACATCAATGATCCAAATAGATGTCTATACATAGTCGGATCAATCAAGTCTGAATCGAAAGAAGGCTCACTCAACTTCTTCAGATTCGACACCATCTGTGTAGCCATGGACTTACAGTCCAACATCCCAAATCTCCTCAAGATCTCAACTATATACTTCCCCTGACTCAGGAAGATCTCAACAGTTCTTTGCCACACCTCTAATCCCAAGATATAGTGCATCATGCCAAGATCCTTCATTTCAAACTCAGAGGCCAACTCATATTTGCACCAAGCAATGAGGCTCTTTGCTCTGATGAGAAATAAATCATCAACGTACCGGATCAAAATCAAGGATTCACCATCAACAACCCTATAGTACATGTTGGCATCAGCAACACTCTTGTTGATACCCAAACTCGTCAGGTATCCATCAATCCTCGCATACCAAGTTCGAGGTGCCTGCTTGAGTCCATACAGGGCCTTCTTCAACCTGCACACATGGGATTCCTTCCCATGAATCACAAAACCATCCGATTGCTCAATGTACACCTCTTCCTCAATCTCTCCGTTGAGGAAGGGTGTCTTCACATCCATCTGATGTAGTCTCCAACCCATGGATAAACCAAGGGCAATAATCGTCCGAATGGAGGTGTATCAGGCATCGGGAGCAAATGTCTCCTCATAGTCTATTCCCTCTACCTAAGAGAATCCTGTAGCCACAAATCTCACTTTGTGTTTCTCGATGCTCCCGTCAACTGCATGTTTGATCTTATAGATCCACTTGGAAGTCACCACAGACTTCTCCTCAGGTTTCAGAACAATATCCCACACATCATTCTTCATGATGGACTGATAGTCCTCCATCATGGCATCTCTCCATACCTGCTGACTAGATGCCTCCTCATAACAGGAAGGCTCAGAATCAATGATGAGGCTCATCGCTACAACATAGCTCAAGAATCTTTGAGGTCTCTTGCTCTCTCTGAAAGTACCACGGCGAGTTGCATGTCCCTCTGCCTCAGGCAAAGTCTGACGAGCCCATGCAGGCCTTTTCCGGCCTACTGCAATATCTCTAGGAACATCAACGGGATCTATAGGATCAACTGGATCAATAGGCTCAATTGTCTCAACGGGCTCAACTGGTTCCCTCTGAACTATTGAAGGGTGAGGAGGAGAAGATACCATCTCCTCCTGCCTCTCACTATCAATCTCCGTGTGAGATCCTCTAGATCTCCTGAAGGCTACCTTCTCAAAGGAAACATCCCTACTCACTTGAATTTGTCTCTGACCTCGGATGTAGATCTGATATGCCTTCGAAGATTCATTGTACCCAACAAATGTATTGTTCCTGCCTGAAGGATCTAACTTCGTACTTTTTTGCTTGGGTATGTGAATGTATACAAGAGACCCAAATATCCTGAGGTGTCCAACCACAGGCTTCACTTAGGTGAAATCTTCCTCAAGAGTCATGTTCTTCAAAATCCAATTATGAAGATCACATAGTATAAGTATCCACTCAAAGAAGCAACTATCATAAGCGCACACAAATCTGAATGCACCAGGTCCAAGATCCCCTTGGATTTATTGTCACTGCCTGGAAAATATCCCTTGGCATTCTTGCCAAGAGCACAACCTCTGCAAATGCCATCATGCTCTACACGGAGCACTGGAAGACTTGTCACCATCTTCCCCGGAGCAAAAAGAGCTCTATAATGCAAATGAGCAAGTCTCCTATGCCATAACTCACTCAGACTGATAGAATCATGCATCAAGGCCTGAACTAGTCGAACTGTCAATCTATACAAACTCCTTGTCTGGTCAGACTACTTTATGTCTCAAACTAGAGACTATCTAATATGTTGTCTTATGTAACCGTCACTATAGCTCCCTCTCAGAGCTATCATTGGTGACCTGCCTCCGTGGTAACTTGTCCAAAACAAGAAACAACAACAACAACATCTCCATGGCAACTTCCATGGGATTTAACAAGATAACCTGCCCGGAACAAGGAACAAGAAACAAGAACAAGAATATATCCTAGAGGAGATCGATTAAACAAGTGCATCTCCTAATGATCATAACTTCAATAGATCAGAATGTAACATATGATCGCAATAATGCCATAACAGCTAGAGGCATATCAAAACAATCAAACCTGGAGTCTCCACTTCCAAGGAGGGTGTGTTGTTTCTCTGAATGTACTGGATCTGAGATCCCTTTGGATCTACATATTGTCACTTGGACACAAGATCCCTTCTCCTGCAAACACCCTCATGATAGTGATACAATTTTAAGCATATAGAAGTGCATACCTCTGAAATTTGTAGCACTATCCAACTCGTCTTCTAATCTCAAGACTTGCGCAACTGGCACTACAACTGCAATGAGAAATTTCAACTTTCACCAAGTTGTAATCTGAGACCACCAGGAGGTGTGCTAGGCTAGGGTGAGCGGATCAATGGCAAAATTAATCTCAGCATTCTCCAATAGGTTGTTCAACGAGCTTGACAAGATTTAGGTCTAAGCAGCGGCAAACTGCAACAAGGTGGTAAATCTCACGATCTTCCTTCCAGTGATTAGACTGTTCTGAAAGAAACCTGCTCTGAAACCATGTTGAATTTTCATTAGTTTTGTTAACATTAGATTTACCATAGCAATTTGATCCTATTTTAACATTTAATAACCATAAACTGAAATATATAAACAAGCACAAGAAGACAAAGATTTTATCCTGGGAAACCCTTCACAAGGGAAGAATCCCAACAACTTTTCTTAAAGAGAATATCCTTGCCAATACAATATAACCAAGAACCAGCTCTATCCACTAGAGCAAACTAAAAAAGAAGAATACTTATCTCCACAAGAGATAACCCAGCAAAGTAGTAGCATCAAAACCTAGCCAAAGCGCTAGAGTATTTGGCCTCCACTAGTGCATCACCAAGACAAAAGGTAAACCCTAGAAAGGGTTATGAGGAAACCATAGACAAACTGCGCCCTTCTTCCTTCCTCTGTTGGACAGCTGCAACTACTGTTCTCCTCAAAACTTGCGCTATAGATGAGTGAGTGTGTATATCAAATGAGGAAGACGTCATCTTTATTTATACCAGACTAGGCAGGTGTCTTTTCCAGTAGAGCCAACCTGTCTTTATGGAAAATATATTTTCACTTTGTCTTTTCCAGTGGGGCCAACTTTACTTCTGGAAATTATATTTTCACTTTATTACTATTCTCTGGAGCCGACTTCTCTTCTAGGATCTTCTAATTCTTCTGAGGCTTCTTTGATATGTTCAATGGTTTCTCTCTGACTTCTTGGCATCTTCATCTCTAAGAAAAGTTGTCCCAGAAGTGAATACCTCCCGCTGCTACCAAAAACATCAACAAAAAATACCCTGCCAAGAGAACTCGGACCCTACTAATGCCTCACAGTTTTCGTCGAGCACTCGATCTGCCAAAGAATGTGGGCTCGACCCCTCTCAAAAGACACCAATGGCCCCTCTATAACACTTGGGCCTGCAAAAGAGTAGTGTGGCCTCCTCAAACAAACCTTAGCGGCTTCCTTAGCTGCCACGACCCTCCGAAATCACCTATTCCTGCTCCTGGAACTAACACAAGCCCTCACAGCTCTGTTATGAATAGAATCGGCCTCCAAATGAGCCTAGACGACTCTCTCCAAGTGCCACAATCCTCTTATAAAACCCCACGGCTCCTCAAGTTATCCACGGCCCTACTAAAAGAGACAATTCAGTCCACAATCTAGACTACCAACCTCCAACAACATGTTGCCCTGCAAACAAATTATGAGATGTAGCTTCAGTAGGAACCCCAGATGGGTTTCCTCCTGTGTCTAGCTAGGGTGGATATCTCACCACCGAAACCAAACTAGCAATGGAAGGGTTTTGCCCAAACCCTAACGAAAACCCTCGCTACAAGAGCACTCCAAATAAGATGTCAAATCATAATGCCAAAGTGAAGCACTACCCCTTCCTTTTATTCTTCCTCCGAGTCTTCTAGATCTTTTCCCTTTTTTGACCAAATCAAATCTCAGCTTTATTTCTCCTTTAATATTTACTTAAACATTAAGCATTACTTTTTAATGTTTAAGTAGTTAATAATTTATCATTTTATTTAATGTCACTTTATGGACATAACATCTTCTAATCAAATGACACTATATAAATCCCTGTGACTCCCTTTTTCTATTGACTATAGCCTACGGGAATCGTATAGGCTACTAAGTCATCCTACGTCACGATCAAGAGGAAGAAGACATTACACCATTTTCGATGAAACTACCTAATCCTAGCCTTAAAATATGGTAGAAAAAGCTTGACATGCCTAATCAATGATTTTGGTTTGTGTGAACGGTGCATTTTTGCTAAGTCCATGACAAAGGAGTTTAATAACCAACACCACCAACATTGGGGTACATAGGGGGCTTGGTGCTCTTTGTTAAATGCCAATCACATACCCTCATACGTGATAGAATCCAATGAAAATGTTGCAATCCCATCAATCCTGAAATCCTGAAAACTATTAAGTCTGTTGAATTTTGAATGGGATATGAAATTCTACTTTCTCCATATGAAGTCCAATGAGGTTGGAACCACTCTCAAACATCCTGAAACAATTAGTTGGCATTTCCTTTATCTTTCATTTTTATTCTTTTACTTTAAGAATTTAACATTACCATTAGGGAGCGTCCAAGGAGCACCCAAGGAGCACCTGGGAAGCATTTAAGGATCGCCCAGGGAGCGTTTAGGGATCCCCTTGGGAGCACACTCCTTGTTGATGATTGCAGCTTCATGAGACATTCTCCAAGTCATTCTCCTTTGGACTGAATTGAGACGATTTTTGAGAACGCCCATGTGATGGGTGAGTCATACTCCTGTGGACTGAGTTGAGACGACGTGTGTGGTCTCTTGTCATGCTCCTCTGGACTGAGTGGAAATGACTTGAGATGGTCTCCTGTTTGTAATGTTCCCAAGCCAAGATGCCCGGAACATTGCGTTTTTCATTGATTTTTATGGAATTTCTGGTTGTGGCATTTAGTCAAACACTTTGCAGATTTATGTCTCATGAGTTGAGCTAGGGTTAATAATGATGATTCTTTATGTGTTTTGCAGCCAATAATCAAGAGATATAGCAATGGAATGTACTCAACAAGATGCAAGATCAATAATACAAGAAATAACCAAAAATACCTCAGATCTGGTTTTATTCATAGTAGTAGAAGATCTTGATACAATAGATCTACCGATATGGAACAATAGAGCATGAGAACTCATAACACAATGACAATAACCCAAGAAGAGATGATACAAGCCTCCAAAGGCCACATGGTTGTCGAAGATGAATGACAATTGAGATCTCTGCCCACTGTTGGATCAAACCCTCAATCTGGGATAGTTGTGCCCTTGCCCTGGTTGTAGCTCTATGGAGATTTCGGCCCTCTTCCTCCTTGGCCCCAATAGCCACCAAAACACTGGGGAAGAGTAGATTTGAAAGCTAGACACGATATAGAAAAGTTTCCCTGCTAAATAATGAAGTTTGTACCCTTCCTATGAATGGATCTACTTCAACATTTGCACCCTTCCTCTTGGAGAAATTGTACCAGCCACATAATAAATCAATACTCTACAAAAACACCTCTCGGATGAGCCAAGAAAGGCACTATGGCCTCTACCAAGATAACCCAATAGTTGATCTCTCCAAATCCCCTTCTCCTTGACCAGATCAAAAGGATCTAGCTGAAAACCGTCAATGTTGCGCCCCTCTCTCTCTGAACTTGTGGCTGATGTCGAATCCCTCTGTAACTGAATGGATCTGATGTATAATGGTGAGGGAGGAATCTTTCACCTCTATGACCAAGCTTGGACCAAGTTGGGTGGGAACTTTCACCACCGAATTGATCTCTAGGGTTTGTTAAGTCAAAACCCTCAAAACCCCCAAGTGCATAGGGCTCACTAGCAAGAAGAGAGATATCAAAATGATAAACAACATAATGAGAGAATAGAGGCCCCTGTCTCTCTTTTATCCTCCCTGCTCACCTTGTCTCTCCAAGTGACTTTTACTTTATTTAATGATTAATTAATTAATTAAATCACTTTAATTAATTAATTAACCATTTTTCCTCTAAAAAGTAGTTTATCCCTCCTTGTGGCTTCCTTGGCCATTGAAAGTCACTTGTCATCATCCTATCCTGTAGTGCTATTCCTCCCGATTCCAATGAGCTATTACACTAAGAGGTTCCTCCAAGTATTATGCCCAATATGACCTCCTTAGTGAATTTAATTAACATATAGCCCAAAATAACTCAAAATTACGGAAATCATCGGAATGCAACGGAACCAAAGCCAAGTTGTGCAGAATGGATCATGATGATGAAATAAGATAAGCGATGCAAGCCGGACCCCAAAAAACCCCTTGATAGCCCTTGTACTCTCTATAACCTCCATCTGGCTACTCTATAACCTCCATCTGGCTACTCTAGTCATCCTAACACTCTTTAATATAATGATGTCCCAAAGTGGGGACATTACACTGTCGGACTCCTATGGACTTAGTTGAGTCGACTTGAGATGGCTCTCCAGATAGTACTCCTATGGACTTAATTGAGTTGATCTGTTGAGAGTGGCGTCCTTGTGGCTGAGCACAGATCGACATGTCCCTAGTGGCAGAGCACTAGAGGATGTGTGAGATCCCTTGCTATATTGTCAAAGAGAAAGACTTTGGTAAAACCCTAATTTGTATTGTAAAGGGTACAAGTCGGCCCCACCAAGTAAAGATAATTAATATTGTGTAAAGATTAATTATATTTCTGAGTTGTACAAGTCGACCCTATTGTGCCAATAGACACATCCATTTAATGTGCTAGCTCATGTATTTATAGGAGAGTTAGATCCCCATTGTGGATCACTCAGACTCACTCATTCATGTTTCATTATCTCAACGCCTACTTGTGGGGTTGAAGTGCGCACTTCTCTTAGATGCAATCTTTCTTGGTCATAGAGCACCCTCTTGTGTGCACTAGAGTTTGTGGTGAAAGGGTGATCTTCTCTTGACTCTATAGAAAAGGATTGTTGGGTTTTTCCCTTGGTTGAGAAGCATTTTCCCAGGATAACTTCTTTTGTTCTTGTGCATGGTTGTTCTTGTTATGATCTTGGTTACTGCAGTTATTGTATATTATATTGGTGCATTGTTTATGGTTCAAGTTCATGCTAAATTGAAAGAAACTACAAGTCCTTGAGCTAAGCATTAAAAATTCAAAACTCCCAGGCTCTGGGAGCGTCCCAGGGAATGCGACGCTCCCAAAAGGGCAAGGAGCATCCCAAAACTACCCAGAGCACAATCCGGAGCGCTCCAAGGATGGCTTCCTGAGCGGTCCAGCTAGGAGCGAGCTTCAAAGCTTCGAAGCGGGGGGGGGTGCTTCTGGTAACTATGCTCGATAAGGGGACCAAGGGAGCCATAAGTTGTCAATGCCATATCTCCTCAACCATATCTTGAAATCGTGAGGAAAGCTTGATGCAAGCTCTACAAACCGAAAGGGTGCCAAACTCCAAAATAACTCACAAAAGGCCCATAAATGACTCCAAAAGGCTCCAAACTCACAAATTTCAGTTTTAGCTCTAAAACTACTAAATTTGTCATTTGTCGCTTCTTGTCCAAAACCGACACCATTAGGTTCAGAATTGTGGTTTCTAGCCCCAATTGTTCTTCAATCTTAACCCCAATCCAAAATGGCTCAAACTGGTGCACCAGATAAACCAATGCATGACAACCAATAACAATTCCAATGAAAAGATCCTCGTTGGTCAAGTCAATAACTAAACCAAGATGATATAGGGCATGATGTTAGCCTTCCAAGAGATTCTCCTACAAAATTGTCCTCGGGTAAACCCAATACCAAACCCAAAAGCACCAATTTCTTTCTAGCTGGAAGTAAAGGTAAAATCCTTAAGTTCGATGGTTACTTCGATGGTGAGTTTGACTCCTATACTCTAGTTATGCAATATGTTACCCCCCCATGCCTAAGGGTAACTAGAGGAGATCATGTCTCGTGTCCCGCAATGGAGAACATGATCTAGACCATCATGATGATCAACATGTCCACAGATGGAAACCCAGCGTCCCCCCTCATTCACCTTTACAAACTATAGGTCAGCCAAGGCTCATCACATCCAAGCAACCTAGTGTATCGAAGATGGTAAGCCATCGTCACCATGAGGTATGTTAGTCCTTTCATGCAAAGTGTTGTGCCTAATTTGTTGGGCATGTGGATGAGGATCTTTGGTTGAATTTGGATAATGGATCATTGGTTTGGGAAATTGTGTCAGTTGCCTTGTTTCACCTTGGTGGTCAGCTTTTATGCCCTAGTCCCATGTTGTTACCATCCAGGAAAAAGGGGTACTATTGAGGGGGCCTCACAAGGGTAACGTTGTGTTCCCCATCATACTTAACGCTTTCCATCCTGGAGCCTCTCATAGTGTACAAAACTTCGGTAATGGGCCATGGTCCATTCTCTCATGAGAAGAGGGGCTGAAGGCCCAGAGGTTGATTGCAGTTGTTACTAAAAGAATAAGAAAATGATGCTAAAGAAAGAAAGGAAAAGCCAATCCAAACTTGAGCTCTACCCTTTCCGTGCTCACCCCAGTCCCAAATAGCACTGTTATAGCTTGAAACCTTATAAAAGGGGACTTGCAAATATGATAAGCGGACAAATAAAATGGCAGATAAAGGGGTTTGAAAAAAATAGCACCTGAGAAAGTGGTAACTCAAGAGAAAGCACACCCTCCACAAAGGTGCTCATAGTAATGGATTAAATGACACCATAAGCCATGAAGTAAGCCCTAAAACCATATCACTATCACACTTACTCTTGAAGGGTTTATTTATTTTTTGCTTCCCTCAGGACCTATCCCTCTACCTGGGTTCTTTTATTTCCTTTCTAGGTGGCACACCTAATAAGGTTGGATGAAGGCCCTCCCATCCTTAAACTTGTCAACTCACATGGGATCCTGGGCTAGTGTGATGCTTGAAAGGGATACTAAGGTGAAGCATTTACATGGCTTAAATCTTAAGTTACAACTTACTTTGCATGCTTTAAGGACTAATGTTTCTTCTGAACCTTGGTTAACCTTGTCTTATACTTTGTTTTGTCTTGGATGGCACTAACATGGTTCTTTGAGGGACATCCTGGGCTTGTACCCAGGATGTTGTGCTTTTATTGCAGGACCTTGGCATGTGTGATGGGGAGCAGTGGGTCATCCAGTCAGTCACCACCCTCAGACATCAGCTCTCACATCTTTGGAACCTTGGACGATGGCAAAGGGGCTTGGTATGAGCAAATTCAGTCATGATGGCACATACATGGGCTGGAAGCCCATAGGCTAGGCAAAGTACCCCGGAGCTTATTTACCCACTGGATCAAGGACATTGCAGCAACAGATAGCCAGAGACCTTGCAGAGACGAGATGCAGCTCCCTCCAGCCTGGACGCAACACCTGGATCTTGTATGCAACACCTGGATCCAGGACGTTGGCCCTATTTTGATGATGACATCATCTTCTAGGGTTTGATAGAGCTAGGGTTTGATGGATGCCTTGGGGTACTAATGATGGTTGGCAAGATTTAGAGTGGGGAGAGACTTCATTTTCCCCCACTCCATCCAAATTAGTGCCACGTGGCCTTTGGAGGCCCCCTCCTTGCCTAAGGAGGTTTGACGTCACACACGTGTGGCTCATTTATGATGTTTTTGCATTTATTACATTTTGTAAAGGGATAACGAGGGGTCGACGCCACTTCTATTTTGATGTTGACATTTTATATGGATAAATATGCTAGGCTAGCGTCATATAAAAAGGGTAGCACTAGCTTTCATTATTTCATCATCTTTTCCTCACCATTTGGAGCAATTCTGAAATCTCCAGCCCCTTTGGGGTTATTGGTCTTTTTCTCTCATGTGTTATGCTTGGAATGGATCTCTTGTGGATGATTTGTTGATTTTGAATGGATATTTCTACAATTGGGGTTAAATGCTCATGGTATCTTGGATGAAGTAAGTAATTTTCTGCAATTCTTTGATATGTTGTTGATGTAAAAGGTGAAATTGCTATTTAGTTGCAAGAAGTCTTGTTTTGTTGAAACCCTAAGAGAGGAACAGAAATGCTTCTTCCTCTCACGAAGTTTTACTTGTCCAAAAATTGTGAATTGTCCTTGCTAGGATTAGAACCCTAAAGCCCTAAAGTGCTTCCTCTCACAAAGTTTTACTTGTCCAAAATTTGTGAATTGTCCTTGCTAGGGTTAGAACCCTAAATCCCTAAAGTGCTAGCACTTTAGGATTTTAGCCCTAGATAATTGATCTTTGACCTAGTTGAAGCTACAAGAAGGGAGAAACGATATCTAGGGCCCAAAGGTGCTTGCACCCTAGACGTCCTTCTCCTCGATGTCTAAAGCCTAAGGCCCAAATGTGCTTGCACCATAGGGTTTAGACTCTACCTCTCGGTTTCAATTAGATCAACCTTCAAGCTTGGATGCATTTGAGACTCCAAAGCCCTAGAACGGTAAAGGCACTAATCTAGAAGCAACTCTTGTGGTGAAAGTGATTGATAAAACCCCTCTTCCAAATCTCTCAAGTGTAATACTAACTCTAACCCTAGCAAACTCCCTATATTATTGTTGTTGTTATAAAAGTTTGCTACAACCATCTAAAACTACATTAAATTGTTGAAACACTCATCTAAAAGTGGCCTAACTTGTTCAGAAATTTATTCTAGCAATTGGATAATTTTGCGCTAAATGAATGCTTACTTTTCATGTTAAATTGCTACATTTCTGAGCACTAATTGTTGTTATTGTTGCAAAATATTCATTGTTGTTATAAGACTAGTTTACTGCTGCAATTTGCAACAGCCATAGCTACTTAACTTGTCTAGTGTCTAAAAGAGGTCATTATTGCATACTTTAGCTTGGAAGTTGTTATATATATGTTGCAAAGTGTTCTTGTTCCGGGCAAGTACAACAATCTACATAACAACCTCTCTTTCCTTCCTAGACCTAGACCAACCAATCGGTGATCAAGATAGGGGGCAGTAGGCTAGGCTACTAAACTTGTTATTTGATCCCTTGAGGTCACTAGGGAAGCCTCCCTTGTGGTGGACCTCCTCCATCACTACAACAAGAGAAAATCCTACTGAGGTGACAGTGGTAGTTCTTCCATAGTTACACAAGATTTGGGGATCTTGTGAGGGCTTTGCACAAGTACAAATCCTGTGATAACACAGCCTAGAGATATTTTTCAAGACTCGGCTTGAGATTAGTAATGTAGCAAAGAGCCTAGCAATTGAGGTCCATAACAAAGAAACTTCCCTAGAATGGCGGCATAATCATCGGAGTTTGCTAGCTATCAAAGAAAGTCATCACTTAATGGGTTGATTTCACATTTGTTGAAAAAGCGAGGTTCTACCCTTTTGAGTATCAAAAGAATCCTTAGGCACAATGGCTTCAACTCAAGAAACTTCCAAGTCAATCAACCCAACACTACATTGAGTTATTCAATAAGCTTCAACTCATGCTAGGAGTTTCATATCCAGAAGCGATACACAAGATCAAATTTCTCTATTGCTTACTTCGTAGTATAATGATAGAAATAGCTACGTTGGAAGTAGATTTTTTGAAAACACATAAAAAATAGCTATATTTGTTGAAAATGAGTTTGGGTTCCTCCCAGACTTGGTAAAACCTGTTATCCCCTATCCTAGGGATAACTAAGGAGATCATGTCTCGAGGCCCACAAGTCCTAGACATGGAGTGTCGAGAACCGGATAACTTGAGCATGGCCCCGAAGGGCCCATCTTTTCTTCAATGCAGCCCATCTATCAGTAGCAGCAGCATCCATCCCACCAGCCTGGTCATGAAGTAGCAGTAAGTCTTGCTCCATGAGGTAATGAGTCTGGGTATCATGGTATGTGTCACTCTGATTATCAAATCACTTAAGTATGCTACATTGAATTCTCCTTCATTTCATAACGTTTTCTTGGAAATTATGCTCTTTAACTTGTTCATACCTGTGAGGGTGGCATAATGCCCTAACAAGTTGATCTCTCTTTAGGATGAGTTGCCACTGGGTGGGTCTATGAAAGGTCATCATCCATTCCCTCCATACTTACCACTTTCCATCATTATTCCTCTCATCTTCCCCCACCTTGGTGAGGGCATTGGATTTGCCACACTAGGAAGGGTTGTACCTTGCCTTGTGGGAAGAAGGGGCTAAAGGCCCAGAGGATAAAAGTAGTTGGCAAGAGTTAAAAGCCAAAATGAAACCTTTGAGATGCTTCGCCTAGGGATTCTCGGGAAAGCAGTAAAAAGCTTCTCAGTAAGAAAAGGGAACCCATAAGATAAATCAAAAACTCAAGGTACTAGTTGGTGGATGGGAGGTCTCATCATGAGCCAACCTATTAGGACCATGGGCATGTAGCGGTATGACACTATCATCTATCTGGTCACTAAGCCCAGGTAGTGGTTCTTGGTGGCATAGCCAAGAGAAAGGGGGTCTCATCACAAGACATCCTTCTCATTTCCGTGAAATGCTTGTGGGTAACACTGTCACCTCTGGTCACCAAGCCAGGACAGTGTCCCCCAGCTCTTCCCTTGAAGCATGAAAGAAAAAGACCAAAAGTAATGAAACTAAGAATAAAAGGCATTGAATGGGCTAGGAAACAATGGCATCCATGATAAGGTGCAGCTCACTCTCTACAAAGGCACCCACAGGTAAGATCTACAGTTCCCTATTATCACTACACTTTATGCCCAAACACTTCCCCCACGCCACTTGACACACACTTACATGACCTAGATTGGTTCTCACCTGGGAAACACCCCAAACTTAAGGAGGATTTGCCTAATAGGTTCTCACCTGGAAAACACCCCAAACCTGACTTGTTGAACTGCATAACATCTTGGAGCATTTGTCTGGGTAAAGGGGGGGTTTGATGCACATGTTTGGGTAATTTGATTATTAGATGTGTTTGACATTGCTATGATCCCTGTGACTTATGAACCCCTGGAGGGCATACTTGTTGTTGTTGCAGGACTTTGCCTGGTGGACAGGTACATATGGGGGAATGATTAGCTCGAACCTCCATGGGGCTGAAAGCCCACAAATGGATGTTGTGACCCCAACCAGGGGCAGAGAGACACCAAAGGCTTGCACCAAGAAAAAAGGGTGTTTCCCCCGAGACACTCTGGTAGACCTAGACCCAGGGGGATCTTTCCTTTCCACCTGGACGTTGACCCTGGAGAGCCCATGACATCATCATTTTGACCCTAGACATCATCCAGTCAAGGTTTGCATTTATGAGGGCAGTTGTGTGCTAGTTGGCATGTGTGGCAGCATTCAGGGCCTTTGGAGGCCAAAAATTCTGCATTTGAGGCCTAACGTTCCACCCTCGGGGCCTAACATCACCCTAAAAGGGAATGACGTCACCCTTGGAAATGATATTAGGGTTTAATTAATTTCATTTATGTAAAAATTGGATTTTTGATGTAATTTGGCCAGGTCGGCCTTTTTATGACCCAATTTTAATTAAAGGTCATTGAAACTATATAAATAGAGAGAAATTTTAATTTTTCATCATCACTCATCACACAAGTAGTGTGGTCTGAAATTTGCGCCCTTTTGGGGGTTATTGGCTGAAATTCTAGGCACACTTTCTCTTGGAGGCTAAATTTTGCAACTTGGATCATTTCTTGGTGAAGTTACTTGGCATTATAGGGTTTTATGGCTTGATTATTCTTGGTGAAGTAAGTAAATCTGCAATTCTTTATTTATTTTGAATGGTTATGGAAAATTTACTTATTCATGTTAAAGATTATGAAATTGCTTGCTTGACAAACCCTAGGAATAAAGGACTTAATTTGCTACTTCTTTACTCTTCATTTGCTAGACCTTGCTAAGAAGATTTTGACCTAGGTAAACTTCCAAAGCCCTAAATACTAGCACTTTAGAAGTCATTATCTAGTCAATTGTTGCTTCAAGTATCTTTCAATAATCTAAGGAAGGGAGATTTTGCTAGAGCCTAAAATTGCTTACACTCTAGCAAGTTTATTCTTAGGGTTTGGATGTTTGAGGCCTTGAAGAGCCAACACCTCCTCCATCCATCTCTTATCCTTAGGTAAATAAAATCATTGTGTCATTTCTTCCAAGAGAAAACCGTCATCTATAGACTCCATTACCCTATAAAGGCACTAGTCTACTCACTATAGTGATTGATTGATCAAAACAACTCTCAAACTATCTTCCTTAAAACATTTACTAACTTCTACTAACCTTAAACTAGACTAATTCATTGACTAACTTGCTGCTGTTGCAAAAGATTGCTACAGCCATCTAACAGCAGCAAAATTTATCTCGAAAGTGACATTAAAAGCTGATTCGACATTGCCAATTTTGCTTCTAACAAGTTGTTATCATTTTGCCAATTTAAAGTTATATTTCCTTGTCTTTTTCAAGCAAATTCAAGGGATAATTATTGTGCTTGTTACAAAATACTTATTGCTGTTGTAAATAATTACTTTGCTGCAATTTTATATCAGCTTACTTATTTTTTAAAGGTTCATGGTCTTATGAAGCACTAACATCATTTGGTACTTAGAAGTTGCCACTTTTTCTATTTGTTGTCTTGTTCTGGGCAGGTACACCTTATTTACCTTTTTGCTTAGCCTTTAACTTGAGTGACCTGTGAGAGGGGGAGACTTTCTTGTACCTTTTACCTTAGCCTTCTCAAACCCTCGTGCCACTAGGGACGTCTCCCCCGGGGTACTGTGACATACTCCTAAATAGAAGGGTTTTCCTATTAAGGTGACAGTGATAGGTCACTCCTTGTTACGCCAATCTTGCATCCACCTGCCTTGGGCTTTGGGAAAGTACAGATTGTGCGATAACACAACCCTAATGAATAGTCAAAGGGTTTCAACTAGACTTCTTCATTTGTCGGTAAAGGAAAACACTATAATTATCATAAGAAGTATAGTCATTCCACTGAAAAATATAAAAATCTCCAATCCAACAAAGAGTCTAAGGCTCTTCTCACCAAACAACATCTTGAAGACACCACTCTCCTACAACAACAACTTGAAAATATAGAGATTACCACTGACAATCTAGTTGCTCCAAATCTACAACATTTCTTCATGACAAGAGACTATTCATTAAATCCAAAGGAAGCACTCTTCAGTCGAAATACTCGAGTAAAAGATAAATTGGTTTCTATAATCATTGATAAGGGCAATCAAATAAACCTAGCACCTCAAAAGCTAATTTCAGATTTACAACTTCCTACTACAACCCTTCCTACTCCATCTCACTTGGGATGGGTTATTGATGTTAGAACTAAAACACTAATAACTAGGCAATCTGCAGTCACTTTTGCCAATGGACCCTTTGAGATATACTTCATTGTGATGTCACTCCACTCAATTGTTCTTAGTTGATCCTTTGGAATCCTTACCGATATGATCGACATGTCATGATGGATAGTACAACACATACAAAGTCCAGACTACATAAAGATGGCAAACTATACAAACTCGCCTCTACTTCTTCTTTTCCCCGTTCTCTTTTACTTTTTGGAAAGCAATCAATAAAACATGTTAATATCAATAAGTACTTAACACCCTGTGTTTTCCAACGAGCACTAAATGACTAGAGGACCCACAAACAACTAATTCGAATTGGACATTGTACTCTAGGTCATCCCACTATGATTTTCCCTGAAACTTCTAATTCCCCTTCCTTTACAAAAATCCTAAAGAAAGGTTCACATCCCTCTCCCCTGCTAACAAAGGGAAGGAAATCAAGTCGAGAGCAAAGAGAGAAAGAGGTGGAATCAAGTATCCTCTTGGGCTATCAGATAACTGTAGACTCCACACTTTTAATGGGGGGGGAACTCTTCAAAAGCAATAACTATGTTTTGTTTCTGCATTTTTCTATGCAAGCAATTTGTCAAAATTTATTTTTGTACTTACGAAATAGTAAAATCAAGCTACTGTAGGAAAATTGTTGGACTCCTCCCTTTCACCTTTTGACGAGAGGAGGTTTGCTCTGCAAGCTAGATTCGTCCTCCAATATTTTGTATGAAATCTCAAGACTGTAGCACTTGTACTATTGTTGTTTAGCTTTGCTAACAACTTTTTTCAATATAATATTTCCCAGTTTTAGTTAAAAATAAATAAATGGGCAAAATTATACTATAGCACATTACATTATGTACAAGTGTTCTCTCTTTTAAAAATGAGCACTTAAAGTAGAGATAAGCCAACACCACCATCATCCGTACTATATTAGATTTGGCATCAACGTACCTTAGGTTGAGCAATAGAAGGGTCTGGAGAAACCAGTCTTTCCTTAAACTTTCTAAACGTCCCTGCTAAACAACAAATGAAGAGGTCAATTCACAACTATGAAATCTTGATAAGTGAAACTACACCCTAATATTTCATTGGAAAGTTGAAATCAGCAAAAAACAATCAAATAATTTATAAAATTCTCTACTTCCTTCATTTTCCATTATTTCCAAAAGAAAATAAGAGAATGTTGAATAAAGAGAGAAAACTTGAAGTCATGTTTGTTATAACATGTGAATGGAATTATGAAACTTATCACAAAGGAATCACTCTTCAAAGAACATAAGCACACAAGAAATATGAGTAAAGTGGATGCTCTCCTAAATAATAAGCAGTGCATTCCATCCATCTTAATGCCAAACTTAAAGTGACATAAAGTAAAAAGGTAATTTGTCGTTGGTAAGAAGTATCCGTCTTTGTTCAAGGTTAGTTGATGTGGAACAAGAGGGTACACCCTCCAAGAAGGCTGCCTCACCAACAACGCACCTCGAATAAGAAATCCATCTCCAGTTTTCTAGCATAATTATAGGTAGCTAGTTGCATCTTTCAACCTTCGAGTTGTGTGCATATGCATAATTTATCATTTCTTTCAGCCTTTGAGCTGCATGCATATGCATAGTTTATCAGTTATTTCAGCCTTCACACTGCATGCAATTAGTTAAGTAGATTGCTTGAGTTACTTATTTAAGTTTAGTAGACCCTTTGTAAAACTATAAAAGGCCCTTGTCCAGATGAATGGCAATAAGCAATCTGCTCTTATGCATATTTCTGGTTCCAAATGTCAGATCTGAATGTTCTCTTGGGTTACTATTTCTAATTTAATTTATTTCTTTCCTGGGATGTGCAATATTCCATATCATTTGGTATCAAAGCCTGCGATTCAGGCCTGCTCTGCCACCCTTCCACCCAAATCTCCTTTCTGTTCTTAATGCCTTTTTGATGGAGAGTTCTAGGGTTTACTAGTGTGGGGGCTCATCTATGGTTGGATGCCACTATCTTTCCCAGTGGCCCATGGAGCTCGGTGCAATGATTCCAGCAGCAGACACCGTGATTTCACTTCCACCCATGCAATCATTTTGACAACACCTTAACACTATGTCCCATCTCCCATGGATAGCGATCAGGTCACATATTGGTTATAACATTATCACATTGCACATTTCCATTGTCACTATCTCTATCTCCTGGTAAGGCTTACTCTAATACCTTGCCCAATCTACTACCATAATGTGCGATATAACTTTATATCTCCTTATAACGTTATCCCATTGGTTATAATGTTATCTGCCTTATCATTTGAAGTACCCAGTTCATTCAATCTTGCATTATGTCCAATTTCAAGGTTTTTTCATTCTGATAGCCCTATTTCACACCAATCGACACACACACATACCTCTTCCACACTCCTAAACATCGTGTCCACAGGACCATTCTCAATTAGTATTTTTTCTCATTTGTTCATTTTTTAACCCAACACACTCGATTGCTGCTTGGAATTTGAAATATGGGTGATGAGCAAATCCTACAATTCTTGGAGAAGTTCATACCTTCTGAGAGCCTCATATTTTCACATTGGTGATAAATCCTTTGTATCTTTTGAATTGTTCTTTAGCATCTTACTTGAGTTCAACATGGTCAATGCCATAGACGTTGTCCCATTTCCATGCTCCTACTCCATTTGATTATCAAAGTCTTCAACTCCATCATCTACATCTCCCTTTTCAACAAGATCTCTCTCAACAGTGTCTTCGTATATGTTGTCTCTCAGTCAACTATCAATATGACCATATTGTTGTTCAATTGGCCACTCTCCTCTTTGCATTCAACCATCGTTTAGTAACATCTATCTACGTGTTAAACCTCTTGACAAACCAATTCCTTTGTTTTGAGTTTTTTTTCTATGGCACTTCTAAGTTCTAACTGTAATGGATTAAAAGGTATCATGAATGCTCCCTCACATCTAGATTCTCAGACAACCACTCTCCTGGTGTCTGCTCTTATCCTCTATATCACAAACTCAACAAGGCACCTCCATTGACTTGCACCATTTCTACTAATACTGGTATCCCACACCCACTTGCTCATATATAAAATAAGCAATCAATAAAACAGCTCCGGAGGAAGAAAACCTTTTCAAAACACAGAGTGTTTATGGCCCAGCGCTCCTCTACCTCCTACATTTGAATTACAATGTGGCTTTTTTAGGACAATCTAGCATCAGAATGTAGTTCAAGTATATTACTACTTGTCTGTGCATGGTAGTAAATTTTATGTCTAGTGGCAGTCGCATATTCCACTAAGCTCTCTCTCCCTCAAGAGGACCTTCTCCATCTTGGTTTGAAGCGTACGTTGTTGAACAATGCTTTGGGATACAATGCTATGTCTCTAAAGTTATTTTCTCAGATTGCCAAAAAAGGGTTTCTTTTATTCTTACTTCATATTTGTGTTCTTTCATTTTTTAGAGGCACTCTCCCTCTAGTATTTTGCAAGCTTCACTTTCATATATGGGACAGAATGTTCACTTTGGAATTTGGAAAGCTACAACATCCATTCTTTCTTATATATATCAGTTGTACCCTATTCTCTACTATGGACAAGCCGACTATTGCACCAGGTACCAAGTCGGGCACATACAGTGAAAGGATGTTCTTGCACACATACCAATGCAACTCTTATGCCTTCCCAACCCTTCTCTCTCTACTGTCGATGTTATCTCTAGGCACTGGATTGGTTGTATTCATCCCAAGCTTAGGGCAATATCACAGCCAACCACTTTTTGCAGTAATCCAACTCACCTATCATCAACACATATATATCTATGAATGTTTCAAAGATTTTTCTTCCGATGCAGTTGTCTTAGACCAAAAATAAACGAAGCACAGTTACACATATGTAGATTGAGACATGGCGTCATTATCTCCACATGCAACTACTACACCAAGAAATCATCCAAAACATTTTTCTGGCACACACAGAATTTGTTAATGCGGTATTATACCTATGGACAATCTCCATTTCATCCAATGCTGGGTTCCTTAAGGTCTGCTTGTCCACTCCAACTACTCTTGGCATTCATTCTGGTTCTCTTTGGCTTTGGGCCCACTGGAACACTCAACATCGATCTCATTCCTTGGAGATCGCCCTCCCAACCAAATCTATTTGGCATCCAACTTTGGGTTCCTTGAGGTTTGTTGTCCACCTACTCTTGCATTTAGTTGGTTCNGGTTCTCTTTGGCTTTGGGCCCACTGGAACACTCAACATCGATCTCATTCCTTGGAGATCGCCCTCCCAACCAAATCTATTTGGCATCCAACTTTGGGTTCCTTGAGGTTTGTTGTCCACCTACTCTTGCATTTAGTTGGTTCCTTGACATTTGTTGTCCACCTACATCTTCAGTAGCATTTTTTGTAGATCTAGTTCTCCCAGCCCAACGCCCACCCAGACTACTCATTCAAGCAACATTTGGGCTTTTTGAAGACCACCCTCTCACCCCAAATGTTAAAGTCTTGCATATTGGGTTCTCTTGGCTCTACGCCCACCCTAATTTCTCATCTTTAGTTGCACCTGGGTTCTTTTTGGTAGCCACTCTCTCACCTTGGACAACTATCTCACATTGGTTCCTTGGAGATCCACTCTCCCACCCAACTCTCATTTTCTCGATAACGTTGGCATTGGTTCCTTGGAGATCCACTCTCCCACCCAACTCTCATCATGTTGGTTCCCTGTAGATCCGCTCTTTCACCGCGCTCTCATTTTCTATCAATCTGGATCCTTGGAGGGCACCGTCCCACCCAAATCCTTTTGGTATATATAGTGTTGGGTTCCTAGAGGACTGTCCCTCCACCCCAACTGCTCTTAGCACTCATTCTGGTTCTCTTTCAACTCAGCATCCATTCAAAACACTCTTCTTCAGCATCGATCCGGTTCCTTGGAGGCCGCCCTCCCACCTAGATCCTTTCACCTGTCATTGTTGGGTTCTTTTTGCAGTTCACACATTCACTTCAGCAATAGTTTCAGCAGTTGCAGCTCCATCTAAGTTCCTTTAGCAATCCCCACCGCTACCCCATACCAATCTTTAGTAATAGCAGTACATTCAGTATTAAATCTCTTCTTATATTGGGTTATCTTGAGGCTGGCTCCTCCACCCGAAGTCACCCCACACCTTGGCTCCACCTCTTCCAAACAATGGCAATAACTAGCAGCTTGCCATGCGCAAATTATTGTGACTGCAGTACCTGGCACGCATACTACAGCAGCAATCCAACTCTCAGCGATGTTCCTTTCACGGCTCAAACTCTTTCTACTGATCAACACTCAACAGTTCTGGACTTACAACACTGTGTGCATATTTTCGTGACTTTCCCTCTTCTTGCAGGTCCTCAGTGTTTTCACATTATACAGAGCCATTCCTAAACCAAGAGGAAAGAAGGGACACTTTCGATCTAAACCAGGGAGGAACTGATGTGGAACATGAGGGCACGCCCCCCAAGAAGTCCACCTTGTCAACATTGCACCTCCAATAAGAGCATTGTCTCCAATGTTCTAGCATAACTATGAGTAGTGAGTTGCATCTTTTAGCCTTCAAGCTGCATGCATATGCATAGTCTATCATTTCTTTCAGACTTCGGGCTGCATGCAAGTAGTTAGCCAGTTAGCTTGATTTACTTTTTAAAGTTTGGTGGACCCTTTGTAAAACTATAAAAGGCCCTTGGCCAGAATCACCAGATGAAAAACAATAAGCAATCTTCTCTTAAGCATATTTCTGGTTCCAAATGTCAAATCTAAAAAAAATTCTGGGTTATTATTTCTGATCTGATTTATTTCTTCCATCGGATGAGCAATGCTCCTTATCATTAGTAGTGTTATTTTATTCATTAGTTAGTATAGATATGTTAGTTATTAGTTGCTAAGTCGGTGGTTAGAACAGCAACCGCATTATGCAATTGTGAATGAATTTTTACGAGTTCATCTATTGGACTTTCGGTCACTGGTATTATCAATCAAGTATTGCTCTTTTCCTCTCTCTTCTCTCCTCTCTCCTCTCATATAATTTTACAGTTTGATAAATATCTGAACATCAAATCACTAAATTGATTGGCCAACTTAAATCTTCAAACACATTTACTCTAACATGCAACAGATCAACACACATAAATAGAGAGAGCGTAAATTACATCTTCTGTCTACCAAAGTGATGGTATTGATATAAACAAGGGAAAATAAATTTTATAATAAAAGATAGGGAAAGAACAAAAGATTTAGAACAAATTGGATATACATCAATGGAGGTCAACCTGCCTTAAAGTAGGCCACCAGTATACTTTACATGCAAGGTCAGTCAGTATATATTAACTAAAGGGGACCATGTACATTACTGAGCCAGACTTCCAAGTAGAGGGGTATGGACCAATATGTATAACTATATACACCACCTTTCTTCTATCAAATTCAACACAGTTTTCCATAGTGTTACACACACTCCACTCCACTATAAATTGCACAGAATGTCAAGCATAATGCTCTCATTTGAGGCAGTCATGAGAATTAACATGCTAGTATTAAAAAGGTGGTTGTAAATATTGTAACATAAGCTTTTAGCTTTGTTATTTTCCCTTTTAACTTTTATCTTTAGATTTCTTATTTTCCCTTTTAACTTTTAGCCTTTAGCTTTTTCCCTTTTAATTTTTTCTTCCCATCCAAGTATTCACTTTATGGATGAACTTTATTTAGAAAAGCTACTCGGTATACTCTTATATATCCCTATAATGCAATATAGAATCTAGGCAATGGAGAGGTTGGGATGGGATTCTAACCTACTCACCTAAGTCAAGACTGCTATGTTCATCTAAACACCTAGGGCTGCCTAAAAACATAGGGCTTGATGGAAGCACTCAATGGAAGATAACACTTAGTAGTAAGGATACCAACCCCTAGACTATCTAATAAGGGCGAAGGGTGGACTAAGACATAGTATAATGAATCTAAGGTTGAAAATAAGGTCGCCACTTAGTTTTCCTTAAAACTAAGAAAAAAAGGTGGAATGTGATCTAAGGAAAGGGAAGGATCTAAAGAAGGCCGAGTCTTGAAAGGTATGAGAGTCTTATTAATGTTTTGCTGTGTTCATAAGATAACTCAATGTGCTATGCTAAATCTTAATTAGGAAAGTAAAGAAAGTTAAAATGAAAGAGACAAAAAAGCAAATTCTATTCACCCTTTTTATTTGTGGCCTAATCTAACCTATGTTAGACTAAGCATGATCATAGACCATCTAGCAAAGAGACGTACAAGCATGAAGACAATTCTCAAAATAGTGCACTTCTTCATTGAAAAAAGAAGAAATTTTGATATGTTGATACCAACATGTTTATGTGCGCCTATGGATCAGACACGACTAAAGATGAAGACAATAATGAAGTTGTTTATCAAAAAATTGTGATGAAAAGAAACTTGTAAAGACATCCATAGACGAGAGTACCCGAGGAAGTGCTACAAGGACAACTTGCATAAGTGATGAATGGCTACATAGGATGTCCTATATGAGGGATGATGACGAATTTTGTTGATAAGTAGCACAAGTATAGCTTGTCCTAGGGAAGGAGAGCCTAAACAAGCATCCAACAATAAAAACCAAATTGATACAAGAGCATCATGTATAGTGAATGACTAACTAGGTTTGAAATCGAAAAACACATTATGCAAATGATGGGATTCTTGTATGTATTGAACTGCATGGTGAGTAATCATGTCCTTATGAGTGATGATGTCATGCAAGTACAAAAAGTGATATGTGATGATGTCATGCAAGTTCAAAAAGTGATAAGTAATGATATCATAAAAGTACAAGATAGCTTGAAATAGGTGCACAAACTAGTTAACAAAGGCATCATAAATGGAGTGGAAGACCTCACTAATAAGGAGGTCTTGGTTGGAGAGGATGTCTCACTAATGAGGATTCCTTAGTTGAAGTGTTGAAAAAACTCAATGAGGATGTCATAAATGTCAAGCACAACTTACAAATTGTGTATAGATCATATTAAAAAGAATTATATGATGATGACATCACAAGTGTGGTGAACATCTTGCAGAAAGAAGATGGCCTAGAGAGAGGATAACTTACCTGAACGTGACCTCGCAAATGTAAATAATGGCCTACTTAATGTGTATGGCCCAATCAAAGTGTACAACAATCAATTGACTGCATGAGAACACCCTACATGAACAGGATATCTTGCCTAGAGGGAATGTCCTACCAAGCGGGGACATCCTACCCAATAAGGTCTCCCCTCCTAATAATGAAGTCTCACATGTTAAGGATATCACGAATGATCATGAAACCATGCATTGGATATGTCAAGAGAAATTAAAATGTCATGCATAACGAGGACACATTGTTATGAACTGGATGGTTCATGATCCATTTCGCACACAAAGCGCATAAATCATGGCACACATAGCACACACAAATATATATGATATTGAATAAGAACGAATGATGGATGATTACAAGTGAACAATAAGATCACTTATATAATGTTGAAGAGGTGTGTCATAGTGAATAGACATGACCTTTAGGGAACATAACTAATAATAATCAATAATAACAATTATGTTAATTACGTTCATTACATGTCACCCCACCTCGAGAAAATGACCTATTATTGATTTATGGAAGAAGTTTTGAAGTCCAACGTCAAACATTAATTTTTAGAAGCAGGATTCAAGACCAATGTCGGACTTTGAAACTTCTTCCACAAATCAATAATAGGTCCTATTTTTCCTCCAATATATGCTAACTTATGTTCATCACAAAAATATACAATTGTATTTGTCAAGTGAGAAGAATGTTGTACATACGACAAGGATCCAACAAATAATAAATAGAGGATGATGCAACACAAGTCTTGATCCTACGACTTATTAGTAATATTGAGATCTTCAATGAAAGTTGTCTTGATCGTTGTTTGTACCTTGCCATACAACTATCACTTACTCAACCGACGTCCATAGCCCTCGTTGTACAATCATCGCCTACGTAACCGTTGTACAATCACTATCGTACATAGTCCCAACCGCCATTTGTACCATCAAGACACAATCGCCTACATATTTTGTACGAGTTTCAGTTAATTACAGTCGTACAATATCAAAGAAAAATTCAATTAATTACAACCGTACAATAAATTAATTCATCAACAGCCATACAGTTGAAATCAATCAGCCAAATTGGTTCAGAATTCAGGAAATTCAAGGGGGATAGCAATTAATTGACTCGACCAAAATGGAGCAAAAAAACAATCCTCCTATACCAAGAAAAATGGATGAAATTAATTCAAGGATTGAGAAATTGGAGAGAGAGTCCAAACAAAATTATAAAAAGATTGAAGAAAAAATTGATAAAAAACAAAAAGTGTTGGAAAGAGAATGAAAATATTAAACATGAGCTAACGCACAGTCTCAAAGACGAGATCACCACAGATATAAAAATGAAATAAATCAAAGCATGGCTAAGATGAGAATAAAGATGATAGAGGAATTCAACAAAGGGAAAGGGTCTTGTGAAATCTCTCAGGGACAAGGAATCCACGCCCCACACCAACCCAACAAATACAACTCCTCAGCAACCCATCTCTTCAAGCACCTCCACCACCCCTCCTCTGCGACCCAATCCTACGAATACAGCTAACCTGCAAACAAGCATGTTTCCCAACGGCTCACCAATCCTTAACATCAACCAACCACAACCCCTTTCAACTCAACTAATACCCAATGAGATTAAAATTAGAGTAACCCAAATTTGATAGAGATGAAAAGCAATGTGGCTTGGATCAATAAGGCAGAAGAATACTTTGAAATACATAACATCCATTTCGACAAGGAAAAAATAAAGAATGCTTCTATGCAGCTTGAAAATCATGCATATAACTAGTACATGTGGTGAAATTCTGCAACCAAGGTGAGCCACTATAGTTGGGCCAGGTTCAAAGATGTCTTCTTTAAGAGGTTTCAAGGTATGACAAAAAAAAAATTGCAAAAATTACCAAAATAAAGCAAAAAGGTGATATAGATGAGTACACTCATGAATGGGAAGCATTGGCAACGCGAGTCCCTGAATTATCAGAAGACCAATTACTTCAAACTTATGTGTATGGATTAAAACCTTACTTAAGGGAAGAATTACAAATGTATAATATCACAACCATGGAGAAGGCGTAAGGCAAAAATTGCAGAAAATAAGTTGAAAAGGTCATCTCAAAAGAAATTGACCACATTTATTCAAGGCGGAAACCACCATGTTGTCGTCCTTATACACACCTACTAACGTGAAGAAGTCTCCAACCCACTTGGTGTGTCCTTAGAGGCACAAGCCTAAGTCCAAACCCATTGTCACCTCGATCTAGACCTCTTTCGTCTAGGCCCACTCCTAGGGAAGCCAAGGGGGGTAGACCCTACTTTACTAAGTTAAGTTTTAATAAATGATCTAGGAGTTAATTTGGTTTTTATTAGGGAGACCCAACCCAATGACAAGCAAACAATGCAAATGCAATTCTTTTAATGACAGGAAAACCTTTTCTTTACAATACAATAAAATAGACCAATGCCTAAAATATTCCCAAAGTTTGTTTACTAAGATGAGCAATTAAATATATATCTACAACATGAAATGAGACATAGAATATCTACACAGTGAATTAAATATTGAAATGAGTATTAGCTTTATACAATTACTTCCAAAAGAATAAAGAATAATTACAACTACAATAAAGAATCTTTAACACATGTAAATTATCCAGAATGAAAGAAGATGCTTGAAAGAAAGAAACTTAGAATATGAGACTGCTTGGGAAGTGAATCACATAGAAAGTAAATTGCTTGAAATGTAAAAATGCACAACTTAAAAAGTGAGATTGCTTTTGAAAATAAATAGCTAAACTTGAAGTGCAATGTTGTGAAAGTAGTTGGTTGATTTTAATAGATTTTAAGTCTTTCTTGAATTAGGGGGATTAGAGTGTGAAAGATACAAGCCTAGACTATGTGACTTCCCCAAATCGTTATCCCCTCAACCAAAAGGAATTGTTGGGTACTCAAGAAGAAGGACAAGCAAGGTCCTTCCCTAGCTCCACATGTCAAATCCGAAATGCTTGGGTGTTCAAGCAAGGAGGACACTTAGTGCCTTGAAGTCGTCCCCGACTTACACCCCTTGTAGCCTCCCAAGTTACCCTTTTTGGTGGTGGAAACAATAACAATTGGATGCCTAATTAAACTACTCTCCAATCATTTTCCCTTTCTTAGTTACCCAGGATCCACAAAGTGGCAAGGGGAGAAAATACGAGGCAAAGGTGAAGCACAAATATGATTACTTTTGCAATAATTTAAATGACTTGGAGATTTAAAGAGCAACCCCACAACAATGGCACAAGTGGAGGACAATCCTACCGTTTTGGCCAAGGTGGGTATAATGAAAGAATTTAAATGACTTAGAAAGTAAAAGCAACCCCACAACAATGGCACAAGTGGAGGACAAGCCTACCGTTTTGGCCAAGGTGGGTGTAATAAAAGAATTAAAATGACTTGGAAACTTAAAGAGCAACCCCACAACAATGGCACAAGTGGAGGACTAGCCTACCGTTTTGGCCAAGGTGGGTGTAATAAAAGAAATGCAAGAAAATAAATCTAACTCTAGCCTTCACGATTTTGAAAGGATGGTTTAGGCCAATCTCTTTGCAAGGTGTGGGCAATGTTTCCTAAATTATTACAATATCAGATTTTTATATTTACTTGAGAGAAGGCAAACCCAAGAGACTCTCTTGGGTTGCTTACAATGCTTTAGAGGAAGAAGATGAAAGGTGAATTGATATCCCAACATTTTTGAGTGCCTTGGGGGCTTAAAACAAGTAGCACCTCCTCCTTCTTGAAAATCTGCATCAAATCAACAAACTATATTTGCTAGAAAATGCTACAAACACCAATGATCTTGTTAATTTCCATTAGCACAATCAAACAGAAATTTAAGTAGAGAAATTCTGAATATAAAAGTGAGTTTTTAATGATTATTCTAGAGCAAAAGAATGCTTATGAAAGAGAAGAAAATGGTGGATACAAGAAGAGGAAAATAATGGAAACTTTGGTTCATTGAAAGAGTGAGTTTCCCACTCTGAAAATCACTCCTCCAATCTTCTAGTGACCTGCAAATAAGTATATCTTTTGCTACACAAGACACAAGGAGGTGAGAGCATCTAAAAAGCATGCAAAATACTTTGCTTGACTTAAAAGAAACTACCACAAAACTAATAGTAATACTACTATTAATTATTCCCAAACAAAATACTTTGCTTGGGTCTCCAAATTAAACTAGTGAATGCAAAAAATACAAGAAATAAAATGCACAATATCTGTTGAAATTAAAATTAAAAAGTACCTAGGCAAGTGTTTCTCATCACCTAGGCGCCTAAGGGGTGAAAAAGTGCCTAATGTGGACCCTAGTCATTTAATTTGTGAGATGCAAATTAAAAGGTGACTTTTTGAGACTTAGGGAAAGTGGGTGGATAAAGTGATTTTATTTCCACCATTGATCTCATCTAATCTCCACTGTTGGATGAAGAGACTCTTCACATTCCCTCATGAGGTCGATTAGGGTAAGTAGGGCACACTCATTTTGTGTTGTTGAGACATTTTGAGAGAGAGCAAGAGCAAATTTTCAAGCTTGAGAAAGAGGCTATTTCTGAGAGCTAGGGCACGCATTCCAAGGCAAGAAACTAGCACAAAAATCGAGCTAAGAGATTTAGCATACACAGGAGGTTGTACAGTACAGATTTCGAGGTCTGTACAGCTTTTTGTGGGCACAGAAATTGAGGAAGGAGGCAGCATTTATTACTGGCCTTACAGTACAGATTTACTCAACATCCGTATAGCCATTTGGAGGCACAAAAATCGAGGAGCAGACCTGTACATTGTTGTAGAAAATTCTAGAAAGGATTTTGAGGAGTTTGCTCATTTCCTCTGTGAAGACTTGGCACGGTTATCGAGATAAGTTTGTCATTAAAATTTCTGAAGATGAATATGTTGTAACAGAATTTCTCTCAAGCTCCCAAATAATAAAACTCCCTCTCTCACTGGTTTTCCCCTTATGGGTTTTTCCAGGGTCGTCGTTAGAAAAAATATCACTATGTTAATTTTTCTGAGTTTATGTGATGCTGATATTTTTATTTCTATGTTAAAAACGATGCTCAGAATCCTCATGTTTCAGTTCTGAAATTTATTTTCTGCTGAGTTTAATTGGTTGTTATAAATCTGGGTTGGGCATTAAACATTGGCTGAAAAATCAACGAGACTGAAACTGGGTTGGGGTCTGAAATTTTACATGGTGTCATAGCTGAGTTTAAAGAAGCAGAAATATTTCAGCAAGTCAGCAAGTTGGAACAACAGTCACTTCACTGGAGAGAATTTTTCATTTTTCATTTTCAGCAGAAAGGGGTCAATGGCTACAGGTTTGAGAGTCGAGGACAGACTTGATGGGGCAACAAATTTTGGTGCTTGGAAGGAGAGGATGATCTTGTTGTTGCAAGAAAATGAGTTGTGGGACATTGTGGAAAATACTGCAACACATCCTGTGGTGGTACCTACTGATGCTACTCTTCTTGCAGCTTATACTAAGAAGAGTATCAAGGCTAAGAGGATTATTCTTGATGCCATCAAGGACCATTTGATTCCTCACTTGACGGGGATGGCAAATGCCTATGAGATGTGGGAGTCTTTGACAAAATTGTACCAGAGTACAAATGAAAATCGGAAGATGGTTTTGAGGGAAAAACTGAAGAGCATAAAAATGACCAAGGCTGAAAATGTGATCACATATCATACCAGGTTGACACAGGTGAGAGATGAGCTTGGAGCTGTGGGGGAGGCCATAGTTGACAGTGAGCTTGTGAGAACAGCATTGAATGGAGTTTCCAAACAATGGGTTGTTTTTGTAGAGGTCATTGTTGCTAGGGAGAAGCTTCCCAATTGGGAACGTCTTTGGGATGACTTTGTTCAAGAGGAGACCCGGAGAGGTTATGTACATGGCAGTTCATCTACAGGTCAAGATGAGGAGAATGTGGCTCTTGCTGCCAACAGCAAGAAGAAATTCAGAAAGGGTCCTAAGGGAGGAAACAAACCCAAGGGTGAAGGGAAGAAAGACATGAGCAAAGTCAAGTGCTTTGCATGCCACAAGTTTGGGCACTATGCTAGTCAGTGTCCTAACAAAAAGAAGAAACAAACTGCAGCTTCGGCAGCGGTGGAAGATTTTTCCACCAAGTTTGACAAGGAATTTTCCTTGGTTGTGTGTCTATCCACGAGGACCACTCATTCAAATATGTGGTATATTGACAGTGGTGCCTCTCGCCATATGACAGGTGTTCATGAGCACTTGAGAGATCTTACAAAGATTGGTGATGTTGAGGTGGTGCTTGGAGATGACCGGGTGGTCAAGGCAGTTGGTTGCGGGACTGTATCATTTCAGAGGGAGTCTTTGCCTCCCATGTTGTTGAGAGAGGTCCTATATGTTCTAGGCTTGAAGAAGAACTTACTGTCAGTTTCTACTATTGAGGAGAGGGGTTATGAGGTGTTGTTCCATGATGGGCAAGTGCTCCTTTTCCCCAAGGGGTCTAGTATCACTTCTGCCAAAGTAATTGGGACTGTTATCATGCAGTTTGTAGTTAGGATAAAAGACAAATGTAGAGAGACAAACTGGCGTAATTGAACCAATCCCACCCAATGTCACCTCGATAGGAAGGTTCTTTCTGTTTAGGGAGGTAAAGCCCAGGGGAGACGTCCCCTGTGACCTAGGGTTTTGAGAAGGCAAAGGATTGAAGGCTAAGAGATAAATTCCCCCCTCACAAGTCACCACTGAGGAGATAGTCCAGCTAACCAGCCAATAAAGAGAAGTATAACCAAAGTAGAGATGTACCTGCCCAAGACAAAGCAACAAGATATATATATATATATATATATATATGCAAGCTTACTCGCTTGGTTAGTACTTCATATATTCAATGACTATCTGATATATAAGCAATTGAGCAATAAATATTGACAAAGTCAATGTTTATATAATAGCAACGATGTACAATGTCACTTCTTCAATAAATGCTAAAGGAACGTGGCATTCAATGTAACAATTAACACTTCATTTAGATAATGCCTTAAACAACCATTCAATTGCTTAAAGTAAAACGATGGTTGCACAATGATGTTTATAGCAAAAGATGATGGTAGCAATTAGTTAGTAGGGTTAGTCTTAGGCTAGGGTTAGAAAGATTAGTAATTGCTTTAAGTGTTTGATGGAGGTTGTGATCAAGTTACTCAAGACAAAGAAGGTCTTTAAATCAATGCCTCTATGGTTAATGGAGTCAGAAGTAGAGGACACAAAAGTTAAAGGATCAAGTGAAAGTAATAACACTAAGGACAAGAGGGTTAGACCTTGAGGTGTTGCTAAGGCAAGGCCTCAAGGATGAAACCCTAGGGGAGAGAGACTCACTTTGGTGTAGGGGAACTAGGCCTCAGTGCTCTCTCCTCCTTCCTTAGCTTAAATGAAAAATCGGCTAGCTCAAAAGATTGCATAAGACTAAGACGAAGCTTTGCAGGTAATGTGTTGCTATAGCAAGGCTTTACCAAGTAAACCCTAGGGAAAATCGGCTCAACAAGGTGTAGGGGAACTAGGCCTTGATGTGTTTTCTCCTTCTTAACTCAATAAGAAAAATGGCTAGCATGGAAGAGGAAGAAAAGAGTGTTGCTAAGGCAAGGCTCTATCTCTCTTCAATAAATGGCTCAAAATCTTGACGGGGACATGAGACAAGGACCTATAATGTGTGCTTGTCACCTAGGGTTTATTCAACAAATCATAACAATAGATGCAAGAAATAACAATACAACCATTCAATTAAGAAGTTTTGCAGAAATTTACTTACATTTGACCAAGAAATAACATAGCAAACCCTAGTTGTAACACCTTCCACCAAGAGAAATGCCAAAAAATGCTGATAGAATTCCAAAAATGCCTTCCTTCAACAAGTGCGCCTCACAATTTCAGCCAAGAACACCAAGTGTAGCGCAAATTTCAGACCTCACTAATGAGTGAGTGAAAGATGATGAAAAAATGAAGGTAAAAACCCTCAATTTATATAGTACCATGACCTAATTTTACATTTTAGGTCATGAAAAAGGCCGACAAGGCCAAAATACTAAAATCATATTGTTTTACATTAAATGATTCAAATTAAACCCTAATCAAGCAAAAGAGAGACGTCATGCCCCTTTTAGGGTGACAGCCCCTTCTAGGGCAAATGCAGCGTCCTGGAGCAAAACATTAGCCCTCCTTGGCTTCTCCAACGTGCCACACGTGCCAAAACTACCCCAACTGTCTCCCAAAACGTCCATGTTGCTAGGTGACGTCATGGTCATGAAGGGTGACGTCCTAGGCCTTTCAAGGCCAACGTTCCACTGAAAAGGGCACAACCCCCCTAGGTCAAGCTTTGCCAGGGTGTCTCTGCAAGACGTCCTCCTTCTCTCTTGTGAAAAACCCCTTTGTCCTGTCTCTGCCCCCTGCTGGGGTCTCAACATCCATCTAGTGGGCTCTTCAGCCCCATGGAGGTCCGAACTGATCATCTCCCCATGTGTACCTGTCCAACATGGTACCTGTCTGTCGGGCATGATCCTGCACATCAACAGCTACGCCCTCCATGGGCTCATAAGTCATAGGGATCATAGCAATGTCAATCACATCTCATCATCAATATTATTAAACATGTGCATAAAACCCCTATTACCCCAGTTAAAAGCTCAAAGAAATTATACAAGCCTGCAATACAAGTTTGGGGAAAGTGACAGGGCGTCCTATTGGGCTAGTGTCCACTGGAAAATGAAAGTTCCCGGAAAAGACTTCATCTGAGCCATGTAAGTGGGGTGATGTGGATATGGGATGTCCTGACAATGGGTGCAGTGAAAGCAAGGAAATGCAAAGTTTTGTAGAAAGCGAGTTGCACCTGTCCTGGATGCAATTTTTTCCAAGCCCATTCATGCTTTTTATTCTTTTATTCTTATTGTTTTTTCTTCAAGAAGCTAATCAAGGGACACTGCCCTAGCGTGGTGACCGGTGGTGGCAGCGTTACCCACAAGTACTTTCACAGAAATGAAAAGGTTGGCTCGTGATGAGACCCCCTTTCTCTTGGCCATGCAACCAAGAGTCACTACCCTAGCATGGTAACCAGCTGGTGGTAATGTCATACTGCTAGATACCCATGGACCTAATAGGTTGGCTCGTGATGAGACCCACTATCCTCTGACTAGGTCTTGTTTTATTATTTTTATTGGGTCCCTCTTGTTTCTTGCTGAGAAGCCTTTTACTGCTTTCTCAAGGATCCCTGGGCGAAGCATCTCAAGGTTTTATTTTTTAGGCTTTTATCTTTTGTCAGCTTACTTTAACCTTCTGGGCCTTTAGCCCCTTCTTCCCACGAGGCAAGGTGCAATCCTCAAATGATTGGTCAACCCAGTGCCCGGACAAGTGTAATGGAATAGATGAGCGGGAAGCAAGCTGTAAAAGTGGTGCTATGATGGGAGCGGACGATGGCTTTTTAGAAATCCACCCAATGGCAAACCAAAACCTACGGACACGGGCTTACTAGGGCATCTTGTCATTCCCCCCAGACATGGTCAAGTGGGCAAGTATAAGATCCAAGTGTTTGTTAGAAATGAAAGGAATTAAATGCACATATTCAAAGGTTTTGAGGATCAAAGTGACACATACCATGATAACCGGACTCATTACCTCATGGAGCAAGAACCATCTCTGATGCAAGAACAAGCCGATGGTGATGGATGATGCTGCTGCTGACAGAGTAGAGGCGCTAAAAATGAGAAAAGATGGGCCCTCCAAAGGCCATGCCAAAGTCGATCTGACTCTCGATACTCCATGTCTAGGACCTGTGGGCCTCGAGACATGATCTCCTAGTTATCCCTAAAAGTAGGGGATAACAGAGACTAGACATGAGAAGTTGTACAAGCTTATGTTCCAGCCAACGAGAGCATTGATTCATACTACCAACAGCAGTGACCTATGTGAGCTATGGCACAGGAGGATGGCACATTTGCACCATGGGGCTTTGAGGGTACTGAGGAAGATGGTGACTAGAGTTCCAGATTTCAGTACAGAGCACCAAGAGTTGTGCAAGGGGTGTGCTTTGGGAAAGTACACCAAGACTAATTTTCCTAGCAGTGACAGTAGAGCAGCAGGGATCCTTGATCTTATTCATTCATATGTGTGTGGCCCGATGTCTTCGACATCGTTGACTGGTTTTCTATACTATGTTATATTCATTGATGACTTCTCACAGAAGTCTTGGATTTTCTTCATGAAGACCAAAGGAGAGGTCTTCAGTCGGTTCCAAGAGTTCAAAGCTCTTGTGGAGAACCAGACAGGGAAGAAAATCAGAGTTCTGAGGACGGACAATGGGGGTGAGTATACCTCCAAGGAGTTCATGGACTTCTATGCAGGAGAGGGCATCAAGAGAGATTTGATTGTTCCTTACAACCCACAGCAGAATGGGGTTGTTGAGAGGAAGAACAAGGCCATTGTTGGGGCTGCAAGAGCCATGCTACATGATCAGGGGTTGCCACTATTTCTATGGGTTGAGGCATGCTACACTGCAGTTTATCTGCAGAACAAGAGTCCACACAGGGCAGTGGAGAGCATGACTCCTGAGGAGGATTTTTCTGGGAAGAAGCCTAAGGTGGGGCACTTTCGGATTTTTGGGTGCATCACTTATTCACATGTCCCTTCTAAGAAGAGGACAACGTTGGAGCCCACGGCAAAGAGAGGGATCTTTGTTGGGTACAGTGAGACTTCAAAGGCTTTCTGTATATACCTTCCTTCCTTGAGGAAGACTGTCTTGAGGAGGGATGTTAGATTTGAGGAGGACAGAGCCTTTAGGAAGTCTAGAGGGACAGAGAGGGGTGAGCAGTCTTCACCTCAGATTCAGGTGAGTACTTAGCAAACTACAGTGACACAGAGTTCGGGGCCACCAGTTTCGGTGACGAAAGGTTCACAGGTGACAGGGCCACAGGGTTCAGGTTCGCAGGCTACTGGTCCACAGGGTTCAGGATCGGGTACTCCAGAGTCTACTTTAGGATCACAGTCTTCAGGAGATGGGGTTGAGCAGGGAGAGTCCCCTCCACGGGACACTACTTCAGAAAGGAGGAAGCCCAAGTGGCTTCAGGATACTTTGAGGGAGGCACAGGGTTCAGTGGGGAATCCCAGACAGGCAGTGAGGGAGAGTAAACCTCCTGAGAGGTTTTGTAGCTACATCGCGATGGTGAGCAGTATTCAGAAGTCTGAGCCTTCCACTTTTGAGGAGGCTACCAGTAGACAGGTTTGGAGAG
Source organism: Picea engelmannii (assembly GCA_009831015.1). NCBI lineage: Eukaryota > Viridiplantae > Streptophyta > Pinopsida > Pinales > Pinaceae > Picea > Picea engelmannii. The sequence continues at coordinate 58,639 of ML792718.1, read as the reverse complement.
ATGCCATGATGGAAGAGTACAATTCGATCATGAAGAACAATGTCTGGGAAGTTGATCCTAGACTTGAGGGGAAATCAATGGTGACTTCTAGGTGGCTCTATAAACTCAAGCATTTTGCAGATGGCAGCATTGAGAAGTACAAAGCTCGCTTTGTGGCTCGAAAATTTTCACAGGTTGAGGGTGTCGACTATGATGAGACCTTTGCGCCGATTGCTAGATATACCTCGATCAGATCGGTGATTTCCATTGCAGCAGAGATGGGTTGGAATATCCACCAGATGGATGTGAAGACCGCATTTCTAAATGGTCTTATACAGGAGGAGGTGTATATTGAACAACCATTGGGCTTTGAGGTGCATGGGAGAGAGTCTCATGTGTGTAGATTGAAGAAGGCATTGTATGGACTGAAACAAGCTCCCAGAGCTTGGTATTCAAGGATTGATGCCTATTTGCAGCAGTTGGGCTTTGAGAAGAGTGAGGCGGATCCCAACCTATACTACATTGTGGTTGGAGAGGATCCTCTCATTCTCTTACTATATGTGGATGATATTTTCATTACAGGGGCAGAGAGACTCATCAGCAGTTGCAAGGAGAGCCTTGCTTCAAAGTTCGAGATGACTGATATCGGACTAATGCACTATTTTTTGGGATTGGAGGTTTGGCAGGAGCCTGGACACATCTTACTTTGGAAAGGGGAAGTATGTGTGTGTCATTCTGAGGAGATTTCAGATGGAGGAAAGTAGGCCCATGACCACTCCTATGATTACCAACTGGAAGAAGCTTCATGCTTCTGAGTCACAGTTGGTGGATTCCACTTTATATCGTCAGTTGATCAGGTCATTGATGTATTTGGTCAATACCAGGCCAGATATTTGTTTTGTTGTCTATTGACCACCTATTCAACTAGGGGGTCAACTCCATGTACCATGAAGATATGCATCAGTAGATGCTACCAAGTCAAAGACTATTTAGTTCTACAGAGCATTTTTTTCCTCCAGCACATATTTTTGTAATTGGAATTTCCGCTCCCCTATGTGGGATAATAATGTAATAGGTTTGCATGGATCATAGTTGGGTCAGTTACCTTAGGATTTCTTCACTAGGAGAGTTCCTTTCACTGAGTGTTTTTTTTCCTCGGGTTATTAATTTGGCCTAACCAGCCTTATTAATTTCCCTTGAGTTTTTCACTCCCACTAAATAAATCCTCCAAAGTGGTGAAAGGCGTTCTAATGGATTCATCCTTTGGTGGCTAGTGTTTAGGAATGATGTAAATGACCATGTAAGACATCTCAGAAAGTTTCATGGAATTCCTTCGAGTCTAGATAGGTTTTTTTAATTAATTAAAATCTCCTAAGGTTGGAAATTTAATAAATTATTTTTTAATTATTTTTTGATAAATATTGTAAAAACTAGGTCCTTGGGCTTTTGATAGGGGTATTTGTGCTCAAAAGAAATGGAATGAGACCCCCTACACCCTTGGCCCAAGTTTCAGCTCAGTCAAACAACTTTTGCTAGGTGTTTGTCCACAAGGAGTCTTGGTCAGAAAAAAACAATTTTAATTGCTAAGTCATGACATAGGAAAAATGTCATTTTTGTAATTATTGAGTAAATGGAGTAAAGTAAAGATGGAAAATGATGAGAGAGACATATCCTAACCTATCCAACCCATTTCCCAACCTTTATACACCCCCTAGACTCACCTCTCACTTAAACCCTCACGCCCCTATGGGGATTTGCACCCCCCTTCCATGTGAAAAAATTGTAACTTGATTTAAATCAAGTCGTGGGCCCCTCTCTTCACCTATGCGCACTCCCTAGTCTCCCACGTCACCCTTGGAGTGTGTGCCACCCACTCCACCTTACCAATAGAAAAACCCTAAAAGTTGCACCCTCCCTCCTTGATATCTCCACTTTGCCTTGGGTTTTGACACTTGGCAATGATCCAAGAGGGGTCTCTTTGCCTCTCAAGGTATAAATAGAACCCCTCCCTCACTCATTTCTCGCCATTCTCTTGAGTATTGTTATGCTACCATTTTCTTACCATCTCTCTCTCTCTCTCATTGTTCATTTTGCTTCCATTCCATTTTGTTCTTGGAGAGCTTGGAGCAATTAGCTGTTGCAACCTCTCACTTTGGTAATAGAGAAAGGCTTTGGAGGAATCGTGGAGTACGAGATTGTGTCTTGGTGTTCCATTCATATCAGATGATTGGTTTCTTTGAATATTTTTGTGAAATATTGAGTAGTTTGCTTTGGTAAATTAGTTTACTTAGCTAGGTTTAGCAATAGTGTAGTTGTCAGCCTAAATGTTTTGTATTTGTTAATGATATAAACTTTGTTGTGTTATTGGTTTAAACAATCCATTATCTACTCTTGTCTCACGTTTTGTTCAAAGTTTGCAGGTTGTCTCAAGAAGCTTTGTTGGGATAGATTTGAGCAAAAATCTTCCCTCATAGTTCACTAAAACTTCATAAGCTTTTCCATTTCATTTTCTGTTATTATATCATTCAGATTTTGGTTGCTAACACTCTTAGATAGGTCATTTAAATTTTAAACACATAAATTTTCTGATATTTATATGCAGAAAATTTTTGCTGCAAAACAGAAATTTTCTTAACATTTTTTGGTGTGTTGCAGCATTTCCAGCAAGCAATAGTTTGCTGGTTTTTGCAGGTTCTCGCCAGGTCAAGGGTACATGCTACCCATTTTCAGTCACAACACACTTCCAAAAGCCCCCTTTTGATGTGGTAACAAAACCCTTTTTTTCTCCATCTTTCTAAGCATTGTAAGCAAGCCCAAAGGGGGTCCCCAAGTGGTTTGCCTTCTTGTTTTATATTTCTCATTTCATTTTCTGTTTTTGTAAAGTATTAGTGCTTACGTCTTGGGTGAGAGTTTGGCAAAGCCACCCCCCAAAATCGTCAGGCTAGGGTGTGTGTTTAGTTTTAGTTTAGTTCTTTTCTTTTTTCTTTTTTTTTTAATTTTTCTGACCTCCATAGTATGGCTAGCTTAGTTTTGGATGTCTAATATGCTTATGCTCATGGTTAAAATTATCTAGTATTAGATCGCACACATAACTAAATGCTAGTTTAAGCCCGTGGAGGCATAGGATTAAATCTCGTGCTTGGTTATTTCTTTACTTGCAAACTCTTATTTCTTAAGCATCTATCTTTCAAGTTTGCAAACACATATGGGCATGTAAATGGTGTAACGTTTTCTCTTTCATTTCAGCTTTCATTTCAAGTTCTCTAGATGCTTCATATGCAATAATCCAATAATCTAGAACTTCATAACTTGATGTTTTCAAGTTTCGGTTTTGCCCCTTTTTGGCACTTTTCGGGTATGTAAAACTCGCCTTAACACACCTAAACACCTAAAAACACTTAGTCCATAGGCCTAAGAACCAACTAGACTTAATAGGACACCTCTACTGACTCATCTTTGCCATTTAAATGAGAACTAGAGGAAGCAACGGAAAGGTGATAGGTTGAGGACGGTCTCGTGGCGCTCAGCGTCCTTTTCCGGGAGTACTCTTTTCCCTTGGGTTGCCTTGTGGAGCTAGGGTAGGCCTCATTGCCATACTTCTTGAAAACCCAACAGTTACTTGGTACAAGCGAGGAGAGCATTGGGTTGACACTTAACTAGGATTGAAACCTCATTTAATCAATTTTTAATCAATTCTTAATCCACAAACTTTAGGCAATCTATTTTTCTCATCCTCGGTGATCTACATTTACACTTGCAAGCACTCTTTCGCATTTACATTTACATGCAAGTTCAATTTATATTTTGTGGATAAATTATCTACGTGGTCATATTTGCGTTTTGGAACACTTTGCCTTTCAAGCATCTTTCGTTTAAATTGTTGTTCCTATTTTTGGTGTGATCCCTCGAGAAGTTGTGCATCCTCTTGGAGGCACTATCTTGTTGGGTCTTGAGTGATTTTTGTGTGCCATTGAGAGTAGTTCAATAGAGTAGTGCATCATTTTGAGGAGACACTGTATTGTGAGCATGCTTGGCTTGTTATGTTGATGGATGTATCATTTTGAATATCTTTGAATTCTTGCACATACAAGTAATTGTTAGTTGGTGCCTTATCTTTGTATTTCTATATCTTGTATCTTTTAGCATAACTTTGTTGTAATCTTTAGATATTCTTTATCGTACCCTTTTGTATCTAGTCTACTTGTAATCTTTGTAACCTTGTGTAAACAACTTCCCTTAAACTTAGTTGACCACTTGCCCAATCTTAGGCACTAGTCCTAGTTGTCCGAGGAAAGGGTTTGCTTGACATATTAATTGTTGCACCTTGCATTGTTGACTTTGCATCATAGGCTAGATTTTCCCCAAACCTTTAACTAATTGAAACCAACTCCTAGAATTTAAACTCTAAATCTCATCTAGAAACTAGGGTCTACCCCCCTTGGCTTCCCTAGGAGTAAGCCTAGACGGAAGAGGTTCAAGTCAAAGTGACAGCGTGGACTTTGAACCTAGGCATTGTGCCTCCAAGGACACACTAAGTGAGCAGGACTTAGCTCACATTTGCAAGTGTGTATAAGGACGACAACATCTTTGGTGTCGTTGTCGGGGACAAGTCATTTATCCTTGGTCAAAACGACTTAACTTATTTTTTAAGAACTAAACAATAAAAAACTTTAGTTGAATAGGGAATTATATAGGAGGTATCATATTGAAGACCCAAGGAATCCTAAGAATGACTTAAAGTATAATGGGGATGATCTTGGTAATTATGCCATCTTGTCTTAACTCTATTGTGCCTATAGAGGAAAATATTCAAGATGATAGAGTTAATGAAGTTTGGTACATGAATTTTGATGGTGCTTTTCCTAGAGCAGGAAAGGGTGTTGGAATTGTGCTTCAAGCTCCAAGTGGTAAAGTGTTTAAGTATGCTTATAGATTGGAGTATGATGCAACCAATAATGTGGTTGAGTATGAGGCCTTGTTGCTTGGTTTGGAGGTTGGCAAAGATATGGGTGTCAAATGTTTGAATATCAAGGGGGACTCAGATTTGGTCATACAACAACTTAAGAATAATTTTGCTTGCAAGTCAGAAAGATTGAAAAGGTATAGGAATGCAATTTGGGACTCCATTGGTGACCTTGATGCTTTAAACCTTATTGTTATTCCTAGGGAGAAAAATTCTAAGGTTGATGAACTTGCAGTAGTTGCTTCCACACTTCAACTTTCAGATAATTTGATTGAGGAAAACATTTTGGTGGAAGTAATTTTTAGACCCTCAGTTCCAGATAACATGGATCATTGGCAATTTTTTAATGATGATAAACAGGTTATTAAGTTCTTGACTCACATGCATGAGTTTTCTGATTTTTGTGTCAATGAAGAAGAGGAGGGTTGTAACTATACTGGAGATGATGATAAATTAAATCCAGTTCCTAGACGGGTTGTGACCCAAGAGAAAAGCTTTGATAGACAAGATGGTCACAAACGAAAAGAAGAGTCGAAAGAAAAACTATGTGATCACTTGGAAGTCAACATTGGAAGTAATAAAGAGCCTAGGATGATAAAAGTAGGCAAAACTACCCCTATAGAGGAAAGGAACAAAATTGTCGAATTATTAAAGAGACAGCGAGGCCTCCAAGCACATGACAGGTTTCAAACAAAACCTTGTGAACTACCAAGATAAGAAGTTCAATGTGAAGGTAGAATTGGGTGATGATGGAACTTATGCCATCAAAGAAGTTGGATCAGCATCTTTTCAGCTTCAATCAGGTAATGTATTTCATGTTGAAGAAATTCTTTATGTTCCTGGTTTAAAGAAAAACCTTATTTCAGTTGCAGTTCTAGAAAGTAAAGGGTACACAGTAGCCTTCTTCAAAGGAAAGGCTCTTATGTGGCCTTCAAATGAAAGTATGAGCTCAGCCATGATAATCGGAGCTCAAGAAAGTGGACTTTACAAAGTCGTTGGTCAAGTTATTCAAGCATTAGCTCATGAGATGATCAACCCCTACGAACTATGGCACAGAAGGTTTGGACACCTCAACTACAATGCTCTCCCAGGTTTGCAAAAGATGGTAACAGGTATGCCAGTTTTTTCTTTTGAGCATGATAGTATCTATAGAGGTTGTGCTCTTGGTAAAAATACAAAGAAAGCTTACCCTCATAGTAATAGAAAAACTAATGGTATCTTAGATCTTATTCATTCTGGTCTCTATGGACCTATGACTGCTCCGTCCATGAATGGTTGCCTTCATTATATCATTTTTATTGATGATTTCTCTCGTAAAACCTAGATTTATTTTCTGAAAACTAAAGATGAATCCTTCAGTAAATTTCAGGATTTTAAGAATCTTGTTGAGAATCAGACAAGTAGACATATCTGTGTTTTCAGAACAGACAATGGAAAAGAGTTTGACTCCCACAAGTATGATGATCTATGTCAGACTTCTGGGATCAAGAGGGAGCTAACCGTGCCTTATAATCCTCAACAGAATGGGGTTGCAAAAAGAAAGAATAGGATAATTTGTGAAGCAGCCAGAGTTGTGATGTATGATCAGAATCTTCCATTGTCTCTTTGGGTCGAAGTTGCAAGTACTGCAGTCTATATTCAGATCAGGTGTCCTCATAAATCCCTAGAAGAGAAAACTCCAGAAGAAGTCTTCAAGGGTAAGAATCCTTCAGTTGATCATTTGAGAATTTTTGGTAGTCCTGTCTACATTCATGTACCAAAAGAAAAGAGGACTAAGTTAGAGCCCTCTAGAAAGAAAGGTACTTTGTGGGGTATAATGAGACCTTGAAAGCTTATCGAATCTATGTGCCAGGGAAAAAATACATAGAGGTCAGTAGAGATGTGACCTTCCATGAGGAAGTTTCCTTTTGTCGTTCTAGAGAAATTCCCTGTGATACGGAGGAGCAGGAACCTCCATCTCCAGAACCTTCAGATTCACAACTTTCAGATGAGCGGAGGGAAGAGGCCAGAGAGCCTTCGGTAGACCCTATAAGGGATTCTATTGAGTTTTCCCTAGAGAAACCTCCTACCAAAAGGAATCCAGCATGGTGTCATGAAATTTTAAAGGAAGCAGAAAAACATGCAGCACCTAAAGGTACTTTCAGAGAAAGCAAGAAGCCACATAAATACTCAGGTTTGATAGCTCAGTTGAATCTTGTGATTGACTCAGAAACTTTCACTTTTGATGAGGTTGTCAAACATAAAGGGTGGAAGGATTCTATGATAGAAGAATACAATTGAATATTGAAGAATGATGTATGGGAAGTAGTCCCGAGAACTCAAGGAAAATCAGTAGTAACCTCTAAATGGATTTACAAAATAAAGCATGCAACAGATGGTAGTGTTGAAAAATTCAAAGCTAGATTTGTGGCTCGTGGGTTCTCTTAGAAAGAGGGAATTGATTATGATGATATATTTTCTCATGTTGCCCGTTATACCTCTATCAGAGTCATCATCTCTCTTGCTTCATTCTTTAATTGGAAACTTCACCAAATGGATGTTAAGACTGTCTTTCTTACTGGTGAAGTTGAGCAAGAGATTTATATCGAGTAGCCTGAAGGTTTTGTGATCCATGGGAAGGAATTCCATGTCTGCAAACTCAAGAAAGCCTTGTATGGATTGAAACAGGGTCCAAGAGCTTGGTATGGAAGAATTGGCAGTTTTCTTCAGAGTCTTGGGTTCTCCAAGAGTATTGCAGATTCCAATCTTTATATAAAGATTGTGAAGAATCATCTTGTTATCTTGGTTTTATATGTGGATGATTTGTTCTTTACTGGGGAGGAACATCTGATAGCTCATACTAAGAGGGAGCTATCAGCAAAGATTGAAATTAAGGACTTGGGTCTTATGCATTACTTTCTTGGTTTAGAGGTGTAGTAGAAACATGGTGAGATCTTTCTCTCACAAAGTAAGTGTGAAGTTGATGTGCTTTGCAGATTTGGTATGTTGGACTGTAAGTCCATGACCACACCTAATGATTTCTAACCTAAAGAAGTTACATGATCAAGCTACAGGTTCAGATCCAGAAAACCCTACAGTATATCATCAGATTATTGGGTCCTTGATGTATCTATTACACACCAGACCGAACATTTGTTATGCAGTAAATGTCCTCAGTCAATTCATGTGTAAACCAAAACACATTCATATGATTGTTGCTAAACATATTCTCAGATATGTCTGGGGGACTATAGCTTATGGACTCAGATACACTTCTAGTGGAGGTGTAATGCTTCATGGTTATACAAATTCAGATTGGATGGGCAGTACAGTGGACCGAAAGAGCACTTCCAGATATTGTTTGGTTTGGGTTCAGCTATGATCTCCTGGTCCAGTAGGAAGCAGGGCTCCATAGCCCAAAGCACTGCAGAGGCAGAATACATTGTTGCAAGTGTTTCTAGTAGAGAAGCAGTGTGGTTCAGAAAGCTACTCTCAGATTTGTTCAGTGTTGAGCTGCAACCCACAGTAATTCACTGTGATAACCAAAGTTGTATAAAGCTCTCCGAGAATCATGTGTTTCATGACAGATCGAAACACATTGAGATGAGATATCACTATGTTCGGGACATGGTGCAGAAGAACATTCTCAGTATTTAGTATGTTCCGACAACGGAACAAACTACAGATATTTTGACCAAGCCCCTGTCGTTGCAAAGTTTGTATACTTTCAAGACAAGCTTGGTGTTGTTGAGAATGCCTCTCTTGTTGAGAGGGAGTGTTAAAATTAATGCAGTTGCAAGAGCCATTCTCCGGGAGAATGGAAAAGACCCTAGTTGTGATCTAGGGCCCCAAGTACACTCCTAGGGTTCTTGGTCTAGGACCAAGCAGTTAGAGCCATGGCAAAAGACCCTAGTTGGGCCCTCGGTGTATTTCTGGGGTTATTGGTCAAGGACCAAGCAGATTGATAGTATAAGTCCTTAGATGTGCTTTAGGGCCCCTGGATGTGTTCCAGGGAATCCTTGCTCAGCGCTTGGATTGATCCTTGGTTGTGTACCTTGGTGGTTAAGACCCTAGTTGTGATCTAGGGACCCCAGATGTGTTATGGGGTATCATGGTCTGGGACAAGGCAGTTTCTTGGTTAAGTACCAAGGAGAGATGATGTGTGACCTTCTTCTCTCCCAGGATGGTCCATCTGACCTAGGAGCAATTAAGAATAAGGGCATGATCACATCATTGACCCTCCTCATATGCTGGGATGATAAAAGCTTATAAGTTATATCATGAGACTCATGTGGACAAATCTGCCATTAAAGAAGAACTTAACATTTGACTTTGTCATATTGTTTATTAATGAAACCCCCTTGCTTGAGTTATGTCCCCCCTATTTGTTAATGACATGTTGGTTCATTTTTTTACTCCTTCCTAAAGAAAAGCTGACCGCTTTTATCTTGAAACCCCTCTCATTGACTTGTCTTATTTCCTTGTTGACTTTTTTGATTTGTCATTTAATATTTTAAATCTTAAAACATTATTTGTTTATTTGTTAGGTATTAAACCTAACCCTGAAGTTATGGCAAGTAATCTAAACTTGTTAGCCCTAACCTACCTACCTAAAACTATAAAAAAAGAGTGCCCTATTCCTCACTTGATACTCTCACACTCTCTAAGCCGAGTTTTAGACAAAGGTATTTCTGTGGCTCTTCTTGATCAGGTTACTAAGTGGCTGCAACTCTTCTGGACAGGTCTCTCTGCTCCTCCTTTGTGTGTTTCTGGGGTCTGCTCCACCCACCGTGGGTTTATCCCTTTCAGCTATGTTCTGTTTAGCCTTCCGCTGACCTGAAAAGGTCTTTTCCAGCCAGCCGTAAAGGCTTTCCTTGTTGTTGTTTCTGTTTTGGTACCTTCTTTTGTGCCACCTTGCTGCCTAAACTGTTTCCGCCTTCATATTTGCTGGTTCCACCTTTTGTATGCTGCTTTACCTTGTCTGCAAGCAGCCCTAGTACCTTGAGCAGGGTTTGTTAGGGCTGCCCTAGAACTGCTGGTATTTTTGCCTTTGCTGTAGCAGACTTTTGTGTTTCCTGGGCTGAAAATATTAAGGCTGTTTGTGGCTTCTTTTCCAGCCACTAGGCTGGACAGTGGTGTCCTGTTTTCAGCCCTATTACTTAACACTGGCATGGCTTTTTGATTCTCAGCCAGCTGAGTTGTTTTCTGGTCTACTACCCTAAAAGTTCTTCTTGGCATTTGTCCTGATGATCATGATGAGATCTACCCTGAGGGTTTGATCCGTGATCCATTAAGTTTTTCTGAGCATACATTCAGGAAGGTAATAGCTGCATATCAGGTATTTTGTTCTTTGTTTGGCTAAGGTAATACTCAGATCTATGTTATGATTTATGTTATTAGATTATGCATCAGAAATTTTTTAATGTGTTGCTGATCCAGAATTACAGTAGCAAATGATTGGAAATTTATGAAATTATTCCTGTTTCTAGCTAGTCTACTTTTTGCCCTTAAATTCTAACACAGAGTGTCAATAATTTTAAATCTTTTAGACGACTTCTCAGGTATATCAAAAGATTCATCAAGAACTTTCTTGAGAGTAGTCACCCGAGATGAGTCAACACAAAAGGTTGTTTCATTCCAATGGGGTGAAGTCCAAGAGCATGCATATGAAAATCTTCAAGTATCCACTGATGAATGATGAGTTTGTGAGAGTTTAGAGGAAGAGTATCAAGCTTAATGAGGAGATGATCTAGCAGGATCATGATGAAGAGAATAAGAGACTTATAAGTGAAGGTAACCAAAATATGAAAAAGAAATTGTGGATGACCTCAAGAGAAGTTATAGTCTGATAAGAGGGTTAGTGGCATCACCAAAGATGGGCAACAATGTACTCACAACATGATCAACAATGCTCACGTATAGAGGAAGGGGTGGTACTAGGCTACTAGCCCATAAAATCGACACTATGTTCTATTTTGTCTTATAATATATTTGTCATTTAGAGACCTAAACATGGTCTATGGAATTAGTATTTTCATACGATGACGCACTTATGAGTTAAGTAGCAAGGCCATCATTGTGAAGATGTTATTAATAGGTCCTTGTTAGAAATTCATGATTAGTTGGATGAACAGTTGTGCTCCCCAACCATGGTTTACATAAGACATTTATGTGTATAATGAGGCCCCCCATTTTGGTGAGAGTTAGCATCAACACTGAGGCAACATCATCATATATTCATTATATAGTATACACCACACCTCCATCTCAAATGATTACATGTACATAGACAGAGTCCGAATAATAGCTATAATGCCAATGATTGTGTCCCTGTGAATGTCATTGTAGTCGACCTTTCTATTCATTATCCATTTAAGTTGTGTGCACAAATATTATTTTAAATTTTAATTAACCATGTCTCATTGTCTTCCAAAATTGTAAGTTTGAGTGGATTAACTCTCAAAAATAATTCCATCCTTTGTGAGATGAATAACTACTTAAATAATCATACCACTAGTTTCTGTGTAAAAGACTTGAGCATCCTTTCGAAAAGCTCCAAATCAAAGATTGTTTTTTTTAGAGCTTCATTTTAATTTTATTAATTTCTACTCAAATGTTTCTCATCAAGAGGATCAACTTTTTCCACAACCATCTAAAGAGTGATTTAAAATCTTCCAATGATAAAGATTCTACATTTTTTGTTTTAGCCATCTTAATTAAATATTGAGCAACCTCCATATGTTTATTCGCAAATTTATAGTTAGATTATGTATAAAGATATACTATCTACCATCAAGGCTATAATAAACTCTTGAAATCACTCTACATTATTCGAATGTTAAAAGCCAAAAAACAATATGTAAAGATTCATGACTTACCATCAAGTTTACCATAAGACTCTTCTGAAATGTGGTACTTTTCTACCAATGAAGTGTCTTCTAACCAACCTCCAGCTGTCATTGACGATGGGTCCATATCTACAATATGTATGCGATACCTGAAAACCTCAACCAATGAGCATAAAGAAGAATACATTGAGCTAATATAAAATAGATCAGGTGCTCACAAAGAAAAACCCTAAAATCAGATAGACCATTATAGATTCATCATCAAAGAGAACTTAAAAGTTAAAAGATAACTTCCTTAAGTTCAATACCTTCTTTATTTACATTGACAAAGTTTGGTATAGAAACAAATAAAGTTAGTGGAATCATGCAAGGGCACTTGTTAAAAAATCAAGGGCATTCAGTGTATTTGACTCCAAAGATCCTACAAACTCATGTTTTTCTTATTTTGTCTCTTGTCCTCTCCTCTTTACATGGTAAAAAAAGGACATTTTAGGATGCAAAAACAGAACCAATGAAATGTTGAAAGAGTTAACTATGAAGACAAGTTAAACTATTTGTATATGAGATCATGCATTTCTAATTGAATTGGGTGTCATTTGGTTCTATCAAAATCATAACTAAGATTTAGGACTAAAAGTGAATGTTTCAAAACTTATCATATTTAGGATAGATACAAAAAGGTCTCTTTGTCCCTGACATGCATTCTCAAACACAATTCTAAAACAAGTTAGCATGAAGATTCACCTACACTCTCAAAACTTATGATATTTAGGATAGTTATAAAGTTATAAACGGGTTTCTTTGTCCCTAAAATGCATTCTCAAACATAATTGCAAAACAAGTTAGCATGCAGATGCACCTACACAATCAATACCACAATGAAAGTGATCAACCATCCTTCTAGACCCCTCAAATGACAAACCATGAAGGATGTGTCCCCATTGTTAGCACAATAATAAAATACAAAACGATCCCAAGATAGGCATGTGTCGATAAAATAAACAATTTAAGAGAATTCTCAAATGAAATAGCTTATAAATAGCTTCTCACCTAACAACTCCAAAAATAGACGAAAATATAACAGTATGAATCCCCTAAAGAGGCAGTAAGAATATAGAAATAAGACTTTCACGTTTTAACTAAAGTGGATTACAAAATAGAATTTACTTTTTGAAAATAGAATCACTTTTCAAAAATAGAATTACTTTTTGAAAATATCTCGAACTACTTCTCGCACGTTCACGTGGAACCACAGTTTTTAAAACCGGAACCAGACATCGACTCGGTCACCTATCAACTCGGACATTGACTCAAACTCGAATCAACTCAGACTGGTTTGATTTCAACGACTCGGTTCAATAAAAAATACATTAAATAAGTAAATTTTAATGAAAAAAATTATTTTAAAGCTTTCAAACCATGATTCCAAACCATTAGAGACAAAATATGCAAAGTTTGTTCATCTATATACCATATAAGGGTGTATATATCAAAATGGCACCGAGTCCAATACATATTAGCTACAAAATACATAATCAGTAAGGCTCCAAATGGCCTCTACAGTGCATAAAACATGCAACAACTACAATCTACTAATCTACTACATATCATTGTTCAACATGAGAGGGGAACAGACAAGAGGAATAATTTTATAGGCCACTTGAGAGGGGAACAGACAAGAGGAATAATAATGTGCCCTGCTACTATAACTCAATCAACAATCGTCACTTTCTAGGCAAGTGGAAGATCACGACTACTCCAAGTTTGAATCTTTTTTCAAACTTGACCACTGACTTTGTTTTGATAAGTGCAAAGTTGTCAATTTGCATAATATATGCTTTAGCATTTGTTAGAATATATATCTCCTAGTAAACTAACCATTGCATTCTTATTGACTAAAATGTGAAATGAAAAACATCCCTTTAAAGTTTTGGTACAAAAGGTGGGTCCATAATCATTATTAACATTTACCATGGTCCAATTGTGTAATGCAATCCCAATAATATGCCAACTTTTGTCAAGAGGACCAACTAATTATAGTATTGTTCCTAACATGGATAGTGACCTCATACAGATGATGGGAATGAAGAGGGCAGTGAATTGATTGTATGCTTGCACCTGGACCTGTACCAGCAGTTCCAACTTTGAGTAAAGCATGTTGGAACTTGGTACTGAGAGTTCCAGTTGAAAGAAGAATGTCAATGCTTTGTCCAGCAATAAAGAAATCAAGTTATCAGTTCCCAATTTGGTGTTAGATGGGCTAAGCATTAATTAGGGATAGTTTAGACGCTGTATAATTTGGTATTCGATGGGCTAAGCATAGATTAGGGGTTATTTAGAGACTGTATAGCAGCCTTAGAATAGGATAGCTAAGGGGCATTAAGTCAAATTTAGAGATGATATGGCAACCTTAGAATAGGATAGCCAAGGGGCATTAAGGGGGGGGTGTATTTATAGTTAGTGTGTGTAGGGTTAGATATTAGGTTTTAATTTTTTTATTTTAAAAAAATAGATTTTTTAGGTTTTCAGTGCATTGGTGGGTTCGAAATCAAATCGGTTGAGTAGGCACCGACCGACCAGTTCAACCGGTTTGGTATCAAACCAGCTTCGACTCAGTCGGTTCAATACCAAACCAGTCACCGAGTCGAGTTGAAGGTCAGTTCAACTCGGCCAGCCATCTGCTCGACCGGTTGGGCGATCTGATATCGACTTGGCCCGGGTTTAAAAACTAAGCATGGAACCTGTGCGGAGGTTCCTATCTAAGCTATAATTCTCAACATAATGGATCGGTTCTTCCTCTCTGCAACCCCTTTCTGTTGTGGATTGTGTTGCCGCCTTATACACACCTGGGAAACGTAGAAATCTTCAATCCACTCGATGTGTCCTTGGGGGCAAGTGAGAGTTAAGGCGCTGTCACCTGATCCTCAACTCCTCCGTCTAGGCCAACTCCTAGCAAAGCCAAGGGGGGTAGTCCCTAACAAATATACTATGGCTTGATCTAAGCTAAGTACAAAAATATAGATCTAGGAGTTTATCACTTTTATTCAACAATCAACCATGAATTGAAATACACATAAACAAATCATTCATCCACGATATAACATCAAGCATATACTTGCATAAAAGGATACTCAGGTACGTTTGTTATATGCAAGTAAATTTAAAATTGCTTCAAAGAAGATAACCAATATATAAAAGGAAGCCTGTGGCTTTGCTGAGTGTGAAAATTGAGACCAATGCCTTAAAGTGAATCGTGGGCAATGTAGTTCATGTGTTTTATTAAGGTAAATTGATGTTGAATTAGTGAAATGGTTTGGGCCTCCTTGGAGGTTAGCTCTTTGTTTGGAAACTTGCGGAGAGCTTTACCGAAACCCAATGGTCTCACCAGTAAAACTCACTCAAAGTGTTGGATGTCCAAAACGGGTGGGAAGCCAGGTCCCGAGAGGGCCCGCCTTACTTCACAGGGCACTTCAAGGCGTTTTCTCGTGCATTAAGCTAACTACTTTAGAGATTGTCCTATTTAATCTATCAACCACTGACCAGCACAGCGTCTGTGAAACTTACTTCCAGCAGATCGAGACTAGCTCGCAACTGGAAGGGTCAGGAACCGCACTGTGAGCTGAGGGGAATTTGTTTATTTTAAACAAGAAAATAAATAACTGAATTTGAAATGTGAGACTAATTACTAATCCAAACTGACCAGGCCTCTTGCAAGGAGCTGAAGGGATGGTTTATTTGCCAAATTGAAATTGCGAGAAATAAAGTTAATCTAGCAACTAGTGTTCTACTTTGCAAAAGGAAAATTAATCTAAACGTTGTGTAATGCTTTGAGACTTATAAGATTTGATTCATTTACTTAGTCCTTAGATCATGAGATAAATTTAGACCTTAAGCAAAAGGAAACTATGCACGAAACTGAAGCAAACACAACCACATCAGCTCCCCCCTTGAGGGGAAAAGAAGAAAAGTGAAGCCTCCTTAGCTTCACTTATTTTATTAGCTCGGTTACAAGTGCTCTTTTAAGAGTCTTTAGATCTTTTCAAAGGATTTTGGATCCTTAAAACAATGGATCAAGGTGTTACAATTTATACAAAACTTAGGAAAGCGTAGGATGCTTCCGAAGATCCCAAATGCTCCTAATCCGCCAAATTTTGGCAAAGTTTCCCTTTGTTTATTCAATGACCTACACAAAACAGCAAACAAAGAGTACACAAGATGGCCAAAAAACACTTTAAGAGTGTCTTTGGTTATTAGCAAAAAACCTACAAAAAATTTCTAAGTTAAATTCTTCAAAAAATGGCAAAAGAGAACTAAGGAACTCAACCTAGAAAGCTAGTTTCCTTAGGGTCTTTTGTGGCTATTCGAAAACCGAAAATTTAGAGCAATTAAATGCTAGATTGAACAATGAAAACACTTGGAAAAAATTAGCCTTTGACCCTTTAGAAATTTCAGAAAATTTTTAGAGCAAAAAAGACTATCTTCCAATGCTAGATCTAGATTCTTAAGATAGCAATTTTAAGAAACGAAAATCAGATCTAAGCTATCACTTGCATGCATGAAAGAACTTATGATTTAGATAGATAAACTAGATCTAAACATGCATATATATATATATATATATATATATATATAAAGTAAGCAATGAATTTTGCTTTTAAGAGAAGGAGAAAGAGAACAAGCTTGTGCTTGGAAATTGTTGGGCAATGGAGTTCTTCTTGATGAATTGTAGAGGGATCTTCTTCAAAGGACTTGGAAGAGAGGAAGAGTCAAGCTAGATCATCCACTTCTCCAAGTTGAGGTGTCAATTACTTTAGTTGCTTACAAAGAGAGGGTTAGAATATGCTATCACCTACAAGAGAGATCTTACAACACAATATGTTATACCAAACAAATATTGCATCTAAAATCACTCAAGTACATAAATAGCAAGATAACTAATCAAACTAGCTTAGCAATCTTACCCTATTGAGTAATAGTACTCCTATAAGGCCACATTAACCAAAATATAACAACAATAAGCAATAAAATAATATCACCTCATACATATAAGCATCCACACACTTGGCCAATCCACCAATTTGACCTCCAAAGTCTTCTTTTATTCCAATATGAGAAAGAGTGTTACAATAGCGATGATACACAAGCAATTTCTTCCCAAAGCTCCAACTAACTCACAATGGGAGAGCATGCTTCAATATATAGCAAGAGGTGAGGAGATGGGAGATGAGGGGGGCGCACCACTTGGAAGGGAAACTCATGCCAAGTGTGGGAATATGGCTTCCACCTATCCCACACATCCTCCAACTCGCCACCTCTCAAGATTTGAAGAGATATGGGTGCGCCACCTCTCAAGAGATTGGCTGCCCACATGAGAATGCGCCACCTCTCAACAGGGGCGCACCTCCTAACTTGGCACATGCTTAAATCAACTCCTACATATGCCCACTTTATTGCTTTGACCAATGAACATCATCATCTTGCTGCCACATAGCCTTTAGAGGTTTTATTTCATCTCCAACATGTCAAAACATGTTTCCTTGATTTTTGCATATGCTGATTTTTTTATTTTTTTTTTACTTTTTTGGGTTTTGTGAGCAAAAATGACTTTTAAGTGATTAAAATCACTATTTTTGCTCAACCAAGTGGGTACTTAGGTAATATGGGTGCTCTAGGTCCAAAAATGAGCATCCCCATGGCATATTTAGTCTCCTAGTACCACTTTTTTAATACATCTTTATTTTTTAATTAAAAATTGTCAAATTCTGACAATTTTTTAATTAACTGAAAAAATTAAAAAAACCTAAGGGGGGCTTAGTACATTTCCATAAGACTCTAGGAGAATGTTTAGCATGGTAATATGCATTAGACACTAGGCTTAGATCCATGCTCAAGCCTAACCATGGGCATATAGTCCAGCTCTGGAGGGATTGAGTGAAAAAACTCATAAATTATAAATTGCCTGAAAACGGCAAGATATAATTAGTAAGTAAAAAAAAACACTCCAGAGTATAACTCATGCTTAGGACTTAAGGTAGCTAAGACCTTTTACAGGTTCATCATGCAACATCTCTTATTACAATTTTTATGGAAATGTAGAAAGAAAAAGGGTGGTCTTTACGATCGGCTGAACTTCTGAACTCTGAACTTTGAACGATAATGTTCAAACTTTGGTGGCTCGTAGGAAGTCCATCCTAGTGCAACTTTGATGGATAACAAGTTGTAAGGCACTATCTACTCCCTCTTGATTCTTGCATCCCTGCAACATGCATCACACTCTTTGGACATGTACTCTTTCAATTGTCAAATCTCAACACTTTGATCTTCTCTCTTGCTTGATTCTTGACCAAGGCCTTGAACTTTGTGAACTTGCAAGTCATTTCACCCTTGGTCTTCGAAAAACAAATCCAAATTTTATATCATCAACAAAGGAAACATAATAAAGACTAAATGTTAATGAGGCAAAGATCAACGGTCCACACATATCTAAATGAATCAAGTCAAGAATCTCTCTCCACTCCTTATTGGATGGAAATGCAACATTTGAATGTTTCCCAAGTGCACATTCCTTGCACACTTAAGTCTTATCAATCTTGAAGTCTGTTGTCCCTACACCATAGCCTTCAAGATAGGAAGGGCTCTATAATGCAAGTGGTTAAAGCACTTATGCCATAGCTCACTCAAATTGCCATTGTCATGCACTAGAGCTACATGCTTCATAAGATAAGCAAGGAGTTTGTACGGGCCTCCTTCTTGCACACCTCTAGCCAAAACCTTTGGACGATCTTGGTTGCAATCGTTGATGGTGCACTGTTGATCATTGAATTTAATTACACATTTTCTATCCGTGATAGTTGAAATTGAAAGGAGACTTTTGGTCAAACCAGGAACAACCAAAGCTTCAATCAAATCAAGAATCACTTGAGGGCATTCAAAAAGAGAATGTTCCCATTCTAGTGACTTGATAGCATCATCACCCAACTCCACGTGTATGCCTTCATCTTGCTCCTAAAACCTACTGAAGATCTTCCAATTAAAAAGTCATGTGCTTGAACACACCACTATCCACATCCCAACAAACAACAAGGGTGGTATTGGTGAACAAACAAGAAATCATAGAAAAGGATGTCTCCATCTTGGATGCCAACTCATCCACTGCAGCTTCTATACACCCTTCAAACTAACTTTATTGTTACTTCCCCTTCTTCTTCTCTGGACATTAACTAGCATAGTGCCCCTTCTTGTAGCATCTGAAACACATCACATGAATCAAGTCATTTGTGCTATGATCGGAAGAACATGTCTCTCCCTTCTTACATCTCTCGGGTCCTCCTTTCCTTTCACCTTTATTCATCCTCTTGATGAGTGCTAGATCTCGCACTTCCTCAACTTTGGTTGCCAAGGTTTCTCACCTTGTTTCTTCCTACAAGAAATCGTCAACTCCCAACCATTCTTAAATGTGGGAATATGTTCCCATGCACAAATACCTTGCACAAAGGTTTCTTATGCTAGTGAAATTCACTTCAGTGTAATAAACACTAACTCTTCATCTTCAACCTCCATGTCACTAGTAAGCAATTGGTCTTTAAGCTCAATGATCTTCATCAAATAGCTAGATACAATGTCTGTATTGCTCATATGTGTATGAGTGAGTTTGTTTTTCAAGAGCGACTTTTTGGACATGTTGACAATTTGATACAAGGACGTCAATACCTCCTACATCTCATTCACTAACTTCCCTACAATGTGAGGAATCAAATGGTCCTTCAAAGAATCCAAAATGATTCTCTTCACCTTGGCTACTTTTTTCCCATACAAGACCAGCTCTTGGGGATTAATGGGTACTTATGCCTTCCCTTCGAGTATGCTCTGCAATTCCATCTCATCCATCAGGATCTGTAACCTACACTTCTACAAAGTAAAGATGGAAGCTCCCTCTAGGTGGTCACATTCTCCGAGACCTGACATGGAATCCATTCCCATAGCTCTTTAAACACAATTCAGACAAAACAGATCAGCCAAGAAACAACCAATCACTAGTTCAAAGTTCAAACTACCCCTCACAGGCATCAACAACAATAGTAGCCTCTCTCAACCATGAAGCAACTCCAATCACTGGAGTTGAACCCCTCACAACTTCTAGTACCTTTCTCAGGCACAAATTACTCCTCTCTAGAAATTTTTGGTCATCAAACTCATTGGAATCCTTCAATAGAAGCTCCCTCTTGCAGATAACAAACTCCTCCATATGCATGATGGAAGGTTTTACCTTGTATAGTTCTGATACCATGTCAATTTTTCAACACATGATAACCAGGTGTGCACTCAAAAGAATAAAATGCTCCAGAAGAACTAAACAAATAGCTTAAACCTTTATCAAAACTCTTAGTCTGCATCTCAGGAATAGAAGGAATCATTGTTCAAGAGTGTTTGCAGTATACCATATGATTAGATCAATGAAACTGGCTAAACTGTCTGGTTGGACCAGTTCTCAGGGTTTTTTGGCTGGAGCCAACCCCTCAAACCTGAAATGATTAGTTTTGGTCTGAACCAATCTGGAACCAATAAAAAACAGCTAGTTCAAGCCTATTATCCCCTAGCCTAGGTATAACTAAGGAGATTATGTCTCGAGGCCCACAGCTCCCAGACATGGAGTACCGAGAGCCATATTGACTTGAGCGTGGCCCTAGAGGGCCCATCTTTCTTCTTCAGCACCTCCACCTTGTCAGCAGCAGCAGCATCCATCCCATCGGCATGGTCCTTCAACAGCAGTGGGTCTTGCTCAATGAGGTAATGAGTCTGGGTATCATGGTATGTGTCACTCTGGTTCTCAAAACATTTGAATATGTGCATTTAATTCTTTTTACTTCTAACGTGTGCTTGGACCTTATGCCTTTCCACTTGTCCACACCTGGGGGGAATGATAGGATGCCCTAGTAAGTTGGTTCCCATAGGGTTTGAGTTGCCACTGGGTGGGTTCATGAAAGGTCATCGTTCGTTGAACGTTCCCACCATACTTACCACTTTTCATCTTTTTCCCTCTCATCCATCCCATACATTGGTTCGGGCATCGGGTTTGCCAAGCTAGCAAAGGGTTATACCTTACCTTGTGGGAAGAAGGGGCTAAAGGCCCAGAGGGTAAAAGTAGTTGGCAAAAGATAAAAGCCAAAAGAACAAAACCTTCAAATGCTTCACCCAAGGATCCCCAAGAAAGAAATAAAAGGCTTCTCAACAAGAAACAGAGGGACCCATAAAATAATAAAATCAAGACCTAGTTGGAGGATAGGGGGTCTCATCATGAGCCAGCCTATTAGGTCCATGGGCATGTAGCGGTATGACACTACCATTCAGCTAGTCACCACGCCAGGGTAGTGGCTCTTGGTGGCATAGCCAAGAGAAAGGGGGTCTCATCACGAGCCAAACTTCTCATCTCCGTGAAATGCTTGTAGGTAACATTGTCACCACTGGTCACCACGCCAGGGTAGTGTCCCCTAACTAGTCCCTTGAAAGAAAAAGAAATAAGATGAAAAGATAGAAGGCATGAATGGGCTTGGAAACATTTGCATCCAAGACAAGGTGCAGCTCACCCTCTTCAGAGGCACCCACAGGTAAGCCATACATTCCCATGTCATCACTACACCCATTGCTTGAACATCCCTTACCACCTCACCCACTTACATGGCCTGGATTTGACTTCACCCAGGAACATCCCACATCCAATGAGAACTAGCCCAATGGGACATCCTAACGTCCCCTCCAAACCCGGCTTGTAGAATAGCATAACGTCTTTGAGCACTTGTCTGGGAAAAGAGGTTTGTATGCACATGTTTAAATAACTTGATTATTAGATGTGATTGACATCGTTATGATCCCTGTGACTTATGAGCCCATGGAGGGCGTATTTGTTGTTGTTGCAAGGCCACACCCGACGGACAGGTACACATGGGGAGATGATTAGTTCGGACCTCCATAGGGATAAAATCCCACCAAATGGATGTTGAGACCCCAGTCGAGGGTTGAGACAGATTAGAGGTTTGCACCAGAGAGAGGAGAGGAAGTTCCACCAGTGACAGCTTGGCAGGCCTGGACCGAAGGGGGTCTTGCCCTTCTCACTATTATGTAACCCATGACGTCACCCATGTGACCCATGACATCACCCAGTGTTTTGGACACTTTGGAGGCAGTTGTGTGCCAAGTGGCATGTGTGGTTTGATCCAAAGGCCTTAGGAGGCCTAACGTTTTGCTCCTGGAGGCCAACATTGCCCTAAAAAGGCCTAACGTCACCTTAAAAGGGCATGACGTCACCTTTTCTGCTTGATTTAGGGTTTTATAATGTCATTTAATGTAAAAACTGGATATTACATGTAAATTGGCCATGTCAGCCTTTTTGACCTAATTTTGGTCTTTGAAATTGTATAAATAAGGGGGTTTTCCCTTGTATTTTTCATCATCACTCACTCACACTTGGTGAGGTCTGAAATTTGCCCCCTATTTGGGGTTAAATGACTGAACTTTAGTGGGCACTTGTTGAAGGAGGCTTATTTTGGACTATTTTGGAAATTTTCTTGGTGGAAGTGTTCAACTAGAGTGTTTGCTAGATGATTCTTGGTGAATGTAAGTAAGATTTCTGCAATTCTTCTTCATTGAATGGTTATAGTTATGTTTATCTTGCATTTACATTAAGATTATGAAATTGCTAGGTTAAAATCCTAGGAGGCTAAGCACATGTTATTGTCCTTGCCTTAATAGCTTTCACCTGCTAGATTTTGCCAAGAAGCTGATTTTCTTGAAGCTTTGCTAGGGCCTTGCCATTGCGACACCCTAGCACATTTTGCTTCATCTGAGCCATCATTTACTTCACCCTTGAGCTAAAGAAGGAGGAAAACTACTAGGGCCCAGGGTTACCTACACCCTAGTAGCTATTTTCCCCCTAGGGTTTGGAAGTTGAAGCCTTGGGTTACCAACACTTCAACTATTGACCTCTCTTGTCTTTGGTTCTCTTATTATCATCTTTTCCTTCAAGATTTGTTGCTACTTAAAACACTCCATTTTGCCCTAAAGGCACTAATTTAAGACTTGTTATTGAGTGATTGACCTAAACCACTATCAAAACCTATACCTTAAGCTCTCTACTAACCACTATGTTCACCACCTATTTCAACTAGGGCGTCAACTCCATGTACCATGAAGATATGCACCATCAAGTGTGTTATCCCTGCTTTTTAGGGATAACTACGAGATCATGTCTTGAGGCCCACAAGTCTTAGACATGGAGTACCGAGAGCAGGATTGACCTAAGCATGGCCTTGGAGGGCCCGTCCCTTCTTCATTCATCATCTTTTGTCTTGTCAGCAGCAGCAGCATCCATCACCATCGGCTTGATCCTGTATCAGAAGAGGTTCTTGCTCCATGAGGTAATTGGTCCAAGTATCACGGTATGTGTCACTTTTGATCATTGAAACCTTTAAATATATGCATCGGATTCATTTTATCTCTAACAATTGCTTGGATCTTACATTAGCCCACTTGACCATGCTAGGGGAAATTGACAAGGTGCCCTAGCAAGCTTGTGCCCATAGGTCTTGATTTGCCACTGGGGGAATTTCTGAAAAGCCATCGTCCGCTCCCATCATAGCACCACTGTTTCATCCTATCTCCCGCTCATTTATCCCATTCCCCTTGTCCGGGCATTGGGTTGACCTATTTGACAAATGCCTAGAAATAAAACCTCAAGATGCTTCACCCAGGGATCCCCAAGAAGGCAATAAAAAAGCCTCTCAGCAAGAAACAAGAGGGACCCGGAAAATAACAAAACAAGACCTACTCAGAGGATAGGGGGTCTCATCACGAGCCAGCCTATTAGGTCCATGGGTACCTAACAGTATGACATTGCCACCATCTGGTTACCACGCCAGGGCAGTGACCTTTGGTTGCATGGCCAAGGGAAAGGGGGTCTCATCACGAGCTAGCCTTCTCATCTCTGTGAAAGTACCTGTGGGTAACGTTGTCAGCTCTGGTCACCATGCCAAGGCAGTGTCCCCTGGTTAGTTCTTGAAAAAAAAAGCAAATAAAAGAATAAAACAAGAATAAAAAGAATAAAGGTAAGAATGGGCTTGGAAAAAATGCATCCATGACAGGTACAGCTCGCCTTCTACAAAGGCACCCATAGGTAACACTTATGCATACTTGGCCTTCACTGCACCCACATGTTTGGACATCCCCTAACCACATCACCTCACTTACATGGCTTGGATGAGATCTTTCTGGAAACTTTCCTTTTCTTGTGGACACTAGCCCACTAGGACGCCTTGTCCTTTTCTCCAATCTTGTATTGCAGGTTTTTGTAATGTCTTTGAGCTATTGAGTGATGTATTAGGGGTTTTATGCATATGTTTAATAATATTGACGATGAGATGTGATTGACATTGCTATGATCCCTGTGACTGATGAGCCCATGGAGGGCATATCTTTTGATGTGCAGGACCATGCCCGACGAACAGGTACCATTTGGATCGGTACACATGGGGAGATGACCAGTTCGGACCTCCATGGGGCTGAAGAGCCCACCAGATGGATGTCGAGACCCCATCAGGAGGCAGAGACAGGACAAAGCTTGATCAGGGGTTTTGCACCTAAGAGGAAGAGGACGTTCCACCAGAGACACTTCGACAGGACTAGACCTAGGGGGAATGACCCCTTTTCAGTGGAACGCTAGCCTTGGAAGGCTTAGGGCGTCCCCATCTTCACCATGACGTCATCCAGCTTCATGGACGCCTTTGGAGGCAGACTGCGCAGCAGTAGCACGTCTGGCATGTTGGAGAGGCCCCTGGAGGCTAACGTTTTGCTCCTGGATGTCTCATTTGCCCTAGAAAGGGCTAGCGCCTCCCTTGAAAGGGCTTTTACTCTCTTTTCTGCTTAATTAGGGTTTTTACTTAGCATTTAATGTAAAAACAGTATGATTTTGACATTATGGCCTTGTCAACCTTTTTTATGACCTTAAAAGTAAAATTAGGTCATTGATACAGTATATATTGAGGATTTTGATCCTCATTTTATCATCATCTTTCACTCACCACTTGGTGAGGTCTGAAATTTGTGCCCTATTTGGGTTATTGGCTGATTTGAGGAAGGCGCGCTTGTTGAAGGAAGAGATTTTTGACATTCTATGGTGTTTTTCTTGAAGGAAGGTGTTACAACTAGGGTTTGCATGATTATTTCTTGATGAATTGTAAGTATTTTTCTGCAAAACTTCTTGATTGAATGGTTGTTGTCTTATTTTTTTACATGTATTTATAATTTGTTGAATAAAAACCCTAGGTGACGAGCACACAAGTAGGTCCTTGTCTCATGTCCCCTGATAGAAAAACTTTTAGCCATTGAAGAAGAAGAAGAGAGCCTAGCCATAGCTACACTCCTTTTTCTTCCTCCCTTTAGCTAGCTGTACCATTTTGATTTCAAGAGGAAGAGGACGTCCCAGGCCTAGGTCTTCTACACCTAGGGTCGTTTTCTTTTAGGGTTTGATGAAAGAGCCTTGCCTTACCAACACTCTCCCTCTTTAAGCTCTCTTGTCTTGATTTTGTATTTCATTTGAGGTAGTTGTTTGTAGGGAAGGAGGAGAGAGCACAAGGCCTTGCTTTAGCAACACCAGAGTGAGCCTCTCTCCCCTAGGGTTATGATTTTGAAGCCCTGCTTTAGCAGCACTTCAAAACTTATCCCTCTAGTCCTTTAAAATCTCACCTCCTTCAACTCTTGCGTTCTTCACCTATGATTCCATTAAACCCTAAGGCACTGATCTCAAGCCTCAAACATTGAAGTAGAATTGGATCTAAACACTCTCAAACCTTTTTGAATTGAAACCCTAGCCTAAACTAACCTACTAACCCCAAGTTGTTGACGTCATCATTGAATATTTCATCTTTATTGCAGCAACGTTTTACTTTATGAGCAATTGAATGGTGGTTATGGCATTAATTGAATAAAGTGTTGATTGGTTACATTGAATGCCACATCGTTCTAGTATTTATTGGCGAAGTGACATTATCTTTTCATTGCTATTGTGTAAACATTGAATTCGTCAACATTTACTTTCAAATTGCCTATATTGAATATCAGATAGTTCTTGATTGATATGAAGTACTAACCCATTGAAATACGCTTGCAAGTATCAGTTTGTTGTTGTCTTGTTCCAGGCAAGTACTCTTCATTGGGTTTTACTTTATTATTGGTTGTTTGGCCGAAACTTCTGATTGGTGGTGATCTGTGAAGGGGGGAAAAACTTATCTTCATCCTATTAACCTTTTGCCTCTTAAAAACCCCAGGTCACCGAGGACGTCTCCCCTGGGCCTAACCTCCCTAAAGAGAAAGAACCTACCCATCGTGGTGACATTGGGTGGGAAAGGTTCCTATTACGCCAGTTTGGCCTTCTACCTTATAGCCTTTACTCCTAGCTACAAACTGTGCGATAACATTTCGACGTCGTTGTCGGGGAACACTGAGCCAAACCTTCCTCAAACAACACTTTTTCGGTAAGATTTGCCCCTGTGGTTTCTATCTTACAAGCTTACCTGGCGACTCCACTTTGGGTGTTTTCCCTTATCTTTTGATAGTTTCAAGAAAACTATCTGGCGACTCCACTGATGATGAAGCCAACTATGACTTCACAATGGGATCCAGGGAACTACAAACCTTTGGACATGAGTAAAATCTCGAGATATCCCAGACGAATGCCCCCCTTTTATAAAAATTGGCTCCCTAGATTCGTTGGCATCGATGGAGAAAGTCTCGATTATCACATGAGCAAATTATGGGCTTTCTTTCAATACCGCCCTGTCAGTGATGAGGCTGAAGATTTGGTGATGAAACTCTTCTCTGCATGGAGAAGCTAGAAGATGGTATGATAATCTTCTAGCTGCCAGCATCACATCTATGGACCATTTTGAAGAAATCTTCCTTGCAAGGTGGGTTATAAAATTGGAAGATATACAATCATTGTTGAAAGGTCTTGAATGCATAAAACAAACAAAGGATGAGATCGTCAGAGTTTTCGAGGTTAGATTCCAGAGGTTTCTTTACCAGATTCCTGAAAGCCATCGTCCTAAAGACAAGTACCTCATTTATCTTTATGCTAATAGACTTCAGGAGCATTTGAGCTTCCTCCTAAATAAAAAGAATCCAAAAACACTTGCAGAAGCTCACAACACGGCCATTCAAATCGAAAAGAAACTCTCCTTGTCCAAAACCAATGACCATACCATGAACACTCTCAGCTTGATAAAACTAGTTTCCCTTGAAACCTTTGCTGAAGATCCACAAGAGAGAAGGGAACAAGTTTTTGACCAGCAAAATGAGGACGTGATTAAGGAGAAAGAACCTAAGCAAGATGATGAAGTATCGACCTACACTCCTCTTTCTAATAAGGCCATCCAAGAGCCTGTTTCTCCTGCACAACAGAACGATAATGAGGTTAGTTGTTTCCCTTTTCAGGATACTGACAACACCTTGTTCCTTGATTCAGAAAATGAAGGAGAAATGAAAGCCTTGAACGAAATGGACATTCCTTGCTGTACAATCGAAGACAAAGAAGCAATCCATGAGGATGAAACAATAACACATGCTGAAAACACCAAAGTCCTCGAAGCCCCTGCACGAGAAGAAACAGTAAGTTGCCCTCCTCCCCTAGTTTTTTATGATGCTCTACTTTATGATGAAGGAAATGAGGAGGAGGAGAATGAATTTTCAAATGTTTCAAACCCTGCATGTTATGACACAGATAGTGACATTGTTGATAACATTGATGAGTACATACATGTTGGGAGACGTAGGTGGGATATAGTTGGTTATGACCTAGATCCCATCTATGACACTGAGAGTTGTTTCCAAGTGTTGCCCTTGCAATTATCACAACAGAATACTTTTGACCAGTGGCAACAAGGAGATGAGATTTTTACCCGTACTTTTCAAAAAACCAAAGATGACCTAGTACCTTGTTTTCCTGATGATTTTCAGTCTTACCTTGAGATTTTTTATGAGTACCCTTCTGAGCACTTGGATTCTCTCCATGAAGATGATTACCAACCACCACTGTGCTCAGGTCTTAATACAAGTAAGGACCTCCTTTCCTTAAAGGAGGATCCTTGTGACGATTCTCCCCAACCACTTCCGATTATTATACTTTGTTGTGTTGCTAGAGTTGTGGTTGGGAAGTATGTTTTTGATTTTGAGTTTCCTCTGGGGCAAACCCTAAAGTCCAAGGGTTGGTTAAATATCACAAGCTTAAGTATATCTTCTCAATTTTTCAATTATCCCTTGAGAATTTGTCAGTCGTCTAATACATCCTTCTCAATCCTTTCCCAGACTTCACAGTATGAGAACGTCTTAGGTAGCCAGTGTGCCGACCTTTTGAGTTAGTGTTCTGAAACTTGGACTTTTCTTGACCCCTTCCTGAAGTGGATTGAGTACTTTCCTCAGAGATGGACTTGGAAGGATTTTATCCCTCCCACCCGCCTCCATGAGTTAGACTTTGAGATTTTCGATGATATGATATATATTCTAACTCATGACATTTTTGTGCTTGATTTATCACTATTTTGGTTTATGATGAAGCACAAAGGCAGGTATCGTGGGACATTGTTGGATTGGCTACACTGTTCGTTTGACTACATCGAACATCCAGCCAACAGGTAAGTAAAGGTAGGTACTTTGCTTTACATTCGCATATTGATTGTTTTACTTTAGTATATATACATCTATATGTATGCTGGGGTGGCATTACCACCACAATTTTGTTACTGATACTTCTATCGAGATTGAGTCGGTCTGCAGGTTATGCCAGAGTTGTTGAGGTTCTCATGCGCTCTACGGTGAGCTCATGTCCACAAGTTGCAGCCAGATGTTATCCCCTCTTTTTAGGGATAACTAGGCGATCATGTCTTGAGGCCCACAGGTCCTAGACATGGAGTACCGAGAGCAAGATTGACCTGAGCATGGCCCTGGAGGGCCCGTCTCTTCTTCATTCATCATCTTTTGTCTTGTCAGCAACAGCAGCATCCATCACCATCGGCTTGATCCTGTATCAGAAGAGGTTCTTGCTCCATGAGGTAATTGGTCGAGGTATCACGATATGTGTCACTTTTGATCATTGAAACCTTTAAATATATGCATCGAATTCCTTTTATCTCTAACAACTGCTTGGATCTTACATTAGCCCACTTGACCATGCTTGGGGAAATTGACAGGGTGCCCTAGCAAGCCTGTGCCCATAGGTCTTGGTTTGCCACTGGGGGAATTTCTGAAAAGCCATCGTCCG
>ML792718.1:5748-20172 GCA_009831015.1 Picea engelmannii | reverse complement strand
TGATGTGTTCCTTGCTTCTGACCTAGTTGTCAGACGTAAAGCAAGATGTTCCTTGCTTCTGACCTAGCTGTCAGACATAAAGCAAGATGTGATGTGTTCCTTGCTTCTGACCTAGTTGTCAGACGTAAAGCAAGATGAGATGTTCCTTGCTTCTAACCTAGTTGTCAGACATAAAGCAAGATGAGATGTTCCTTGCTTCTGATCGAGTTGTCAGACGTAAATCAAGATGAGATGTTCCTTGCTTCTAACCGAGTTGTCAAACGTAAAGCAAGATGAGATGTTCCTTGCTTCTGACCAAGTTGTCAGACATAAAGCAAGATGAGATGTTCCTTGCTTCTGACCTAGTTGTCAGACGTAAAGCAAGATGAGATGTTCCTTGCTTCTGACCCAGTGTCAGACGTAAAGCAAGATGAGATGTTCCTTGCTTCTAACCGAGTTGTCAGACGTAAAGCAAGATGATATTATGAGACTAGCACTGAGCTTTCGGCTAGATAGTTGTGACATAAAGCCAGTCTAGCATCCTGCTTCCAACCTGATGGTTGTGACGTAAAGCAGGACGAGTATCTTGCTTCCAGCTTGAGTGTTGTGACGTAAAGCAAGACGATGAGATGAGACAAGTACCGAGCTTCCAACTTGACAGTTGTGACGTAAAGCCAGTCTTGTATTATGATGAGACAACCTTGTGTTATGATGATGATGATGTATCAGTTTTTATACTAATACATATTGATGCAGATGATGATGGCATTCCTTTGAGAATGATGATGCTATCGATGAAGAAAACTTCTGATGATTTATAGATACGCCAGCCAAGATGATATTGATGATGTTGTCCTCCCACTTGATGTTGTTGATGATGTTGTCCTCCCACTTGATGTTGTTGATGATGTTGTCCTCTCTCTCTCGCATGATGCTGCTGAAGAATACCCTTCTTGTTAAGGGGGAGTGTTGAAATATTGTAACTGCAAAGAGTATTCTTATTATTATTGATATATTATTCATAGGATCAATCCCCATAATGGATTGATCATGTCGGTTATTGTAATAGGACCAAATCCCCTTTTGCGGATTGGTCAAAAGACAATTATAATAGGCAGAATAAGAAGTCGGCCCCAACAGTTAATAAAGAGACCCAAAAATATAATAAAGGTGGGTTTACCCACCCAATTGAAGAAGTCGGCCCTGCCAGTGAAGAGACACTTCACACGTGCCAGACTTGTATAAATAAAGGAGGCTAGCGCCTCACTTAGACACAACTCACTTGCTCAGTTTGAGAGACAAGTTCTGATCTGTTACTGGCAAAGAAGAGAGAGAGTGGCGCATATCTTGGAGAGGACTTTCTGTTTTAGCATAGAGATCTCTTGGCATTGTATTGGCTATCTATATCAAAGAAGTTTTGCTGGGTTTTCTTCCCCTAGCGGGTTTCCCAGGATAAATGTTGTGTCTCTTGTGATTGTGTATTTCTCAGTGATCTTGGATTATGCTATTATTATCTAATGAAATGCAAACATCTATAATAATGGCTTAAACATTAACAGTAATTATGCTCAAAAGAAATGGAATGAGACCCCCCTACACCCTTGGACCAAGTTTCAGCTCAATTGGGCAAGGTTTGCTAGGTGTTTTTCCATGAGGAGTCTTAGTCAATCCAAAACAGCAATTTAATTGTTAGTCTTGACACAGTCAAAATGTCAATTTTTGTAATTTTGAGCTAAATGGTTAGAGAAAAAGTGGGAGATGATGCCTAAACCTTAGACTAGACTATCGTAACCCTTTTCTCACCCTCACAACCCCTTCTTACCTAGCCACCACTTCATGATGTTATCCCCACTAGTGAAGTTGTGCCCCCCTCCTTGAGTAAACTTAAGAAAGACAAAAATTAAAAGGTTGTGAGCCCTCTCTCCCCTAGTGCGCCCTCCTAGACCCTTCACCTCCCCCTTTGACTTGGCAAATGAGTGACAACTCATGCCATCTCACCATACCAAAACCCTAACCCTAAAAGTGTGCCCCCCTCTTAGAGATTCTCAATGATGCTTATGGAATGACACTTGGAGGGGATCCAAGAGGGGTAGCTCTTGCTCCCCAAGTATAAATTAAACCCCTCCCCTCCTCATTCTTCACCAATTCTTTTCCTACTATTACTCTACCCAAATTTCTCCACACTCTCCCATCTCTCTTCTCTCTTTCACTTTTGCTCTAGTTTTTGGAGAGAAGCTTGTTGCAAGTATTTGCAACAATCTCTACTATCAATAAAGAAAAATCTTTGGAGGCAATTGGTGTTAAGAGTATTCTTGGTGCCATCTTTTACATGAGGTGATCTTGTTCATTTGCTTTCATTCTTCTTATGCATGTTTTGAGATATATGGTAGGAATTTTTAGCAAAGTATTTTGCTAGTGTAGGTTTATGATAGTATTGTCATAGATCTAGTGAGTTTCTAGTTATTATTTCAAAGTATTTTGAGTTAATCTCTAGATCCACTCACATTCCTCTTGTTTCTTGTAGCTTATCTTGGAAGTTTGGCAAGATTATCTAGGGTTTTAAGAGAAGATTTCAGATCTGGAAATCTTCCCTTTTGACCCATTTTCACCCTTTAAAATTTCTCCATTTTATTTTTGTACATTTCCATCATATTTTTGGGTATTCAAACACATAGAATAGGTCATATAAATTGTTATATCTTGCTGTAATTTTCTGCAGAAAATTTATGTGTAAAAAGCAGAAATTTTCTTAACATTGTTGTCACTTTTGAAGCATTTCCAGCAAGCTTAAAGGAGGTGTCCAAGAGGCCATTTGGGGCCATACAAAGCTCAAGTACAACCTCTCAAAGTTGGGTAACATAATACCCCTTCTTCTTTTTCATTCTAATCATTGTAAGAAAGTCCAAGGGAGTCCCAAAGGGCTTGCAATTCTCTTGTATTTAATTTTCTGCATTTTTATTTAATTGTTTACCTACATCTTGGTGAGTGTTTGGCCCAGCCAACCCCCAAAACCGTAAGACTAGGAAGTAAGTTTATTTTCAACAAGTTTATTTCTTATTTGTTTGTCCCACTTGTCATTAGGACAAGGTCGAGAGGCTAGGATTATTTTCAAGTTTTAGTTTTATTTTATTGCGCCCACTTGTGCACAAAACCGGAAGGCTTTGTCCTCCATCTTGTGCACTTGCTTGAGGTTGTTTAGCTTAGTTTCTTTTCAAGCATTTTTAATTTTTAATTGTTTGCCTACACCTTGGAGTGTGTTTGGCCTTGCCAACCCCCAAAATCGTAAGCCTAGATTAGTTCATGGTTTTGCTTTCTTTCACATGCTTAATGGTTTAAATCTAATCTAAGAAGTAATAATCATGTGCTAGTTTAGGCCTTGTTGACCGCCCATTTAGCATCGGTGGTCAACTCATGTGCCATGAAGAGATGCATCATCAGATGCCATGTTGTTGAAGAATTTTGGTCCTACAGGGCAATGTTTGGCCCCAGCACTTTATTTTGTAATTGGAATTTCCGCACCCCTGCGTGGGTTAATAATGTAATAGGTCTGCATGAGTCATGTCTAGATCAGTTACCTTGGGATCGGTTCACTGGGAAAGTTCCTTTCACCGAGGTTTTTTAATCCTCAGGTTATCAGTTGGGCTTTTCAGCCTTATTGATTTCCCTTGAGTTTTTCCCTCACACTTGCAATAATTCCTCCAAAGTGGTGAACGACGTTCTAGTGGGCTTATGTTTTGGTAACGATTACAGGGAATCATTGTAAATGACCATGCAAGACATCTTAGAAAGTTTCGTGGAATTCTGTCGAGTCTAAGTTAGTTTTTTTTAATTAATTAATTTTTAATTAAATTTCCCTGAGTTTGGAGGTTTAATTATTTAATTAATTAATTATTTTTGAGCAATAATTGTAAAAACTAGGTCCTTGGACTTTTGATAGGGCTATTTGTGCTCAAAAGAAATGGAATAGCACCCCCTACATCCATGGACCAAGTTTCAGCTCAGTTGGACAACTTTGGCCATGGGTTAGTCCACTCGGAGTGTCAATCAGTCTAAAAAAACAATTTTAATTGCTAAAGTCCAAACATGGCAAAAATGTAAAATTGTAATAATGAGTTTAGAGGATGTAAAATGATGGAATAAAGGTTAGAGAGAGCCTCCCTAAGCATAACATAACCCTCCCAACTTTTTCCTACCTATTCTAACCCCTTACCCACCTTCCACACTCAAAAGTCACGCCCCCCTCAGGGGATTGACGTTTTTTCTTGGTGGTGGATGTTGTGACTTAAATGGGGCCCCCTCTCATGAGTTATGACTCCCTTTAACCCCCACATCACCTCCTAGGGTGATCCCACTCCTTTTTTCTCATTAATCCCCCTCCATTCCTTCAATTTCACCCTTTTTTTGCGCCCTCCAAGAAGAGTTACGCCCCCCTCCATCTAGAAACTCCACAAATGATTTTTTTTTAATTATTTGAGACCTCTCACCTTCCTTGGCATCAATCCCAAGGCCTCCCACACCTCTTTGCTTGATCCCAACACCTCATACATTTTTCTACACCCTAGATCTAGCTTTCAAACCCTAGATGGTGTGCCCTAGCCTTGAGATCTACTCATTTGCTTGGTGGTGGACACTTAGCATAGATCCAAGAGAGGTAGGTTTGTCTCTCCAAGTATAAATAGATCTCCTTCCTCACTCCCAACTCACCATATCTTGAGCTATTGTTATGCTACTTGATTTTCCACTCTCTCTCTCTATTTTCCGTCCATTTTATTTTCTTCTCTTAGGGTTTTGGAGCAAGTATTTCTCCAAGATCCCTCTTCTTGAAGCAATAATAAAGGAAACTTTGAAGGATATTTTGGGAAGATTTACAAGTATTTGTGTTCTTGCAAACATATGAGGTATAATCTTTTCAATTTGATATGATGCATGTATGAATGGATCTTAGGTAAAGTATTTTATTTAAGTAGGTTTTGCAAAGAGTATTCTTGTGAATCTATATATGTGGTTAGCTAGATAATGTGCAAGTATTTCACTTATTAGTTTAACCCTCCATATTATCCATTGTATGCATACTATTGTGTTGAGTTTTTGCAGGTTGGACCTCAAGGGTTTCATTAGAAGTGCCTTGAGCAAAAATCTATTCTTTGAGACTTTCATACACTCCAAGCATTCTTCCTCTTTTGCTCATTCTCTATATATTTCTGTTGCAACCCATATTTCAGCTAGCATACTTAGTCTTATGGTCATCAAAACTTAAATTTTCTTCATAAAATTTCTAAAGAGAAATTTTTCCCTAAAAGGAAAAAATTTTCCAAGCTTGTATTGTTGTGTGTAGCTCTCCTAGCAAGGGAAACCTTGCTGTTTTTGCAGGTTCAGATCTGATTTAGAGAGGTTTGGCTACATCAAGAAGTCCACACAACACTAAAAAACCCTCCAAGGGGATTGGTAGCTATCTCTTTAACCTCTTCTTTCATTTTCAAGCAATCTTTTGTCATTCTTCCTTTTTGTGTGCTTGTAGTAGCTCACATCTAGTGGGAGAAAAGGGTACGACCCCCTCCCACGTGTGAGTTTGTTGGGTAGATGGTGTGTGGGTAGATCTTGTTTTCATTTGCCTCTTTTTGCCTTTCTTAACCTAGGACGTGGGGTTTAGAGCTTGATTGTGTCTTGTTCCTTTTTTGGGGATTTTTTTTATCCTTCTTAGGGCTAAGACGTGGGTTTTAGAAGGAGAAGTGGGCTCCTTCTCAAACCAAGACGTGGGGATTGGGGTTTAGCTTGTTTCTTTGCTTTCCTTGCTTGCTTGTTTCTTTGCTTTCCTTGCTTGCTTGTTTCTTGGTTTGTTTTTCTTCTTCCTTGCCTCCTCTTTCTTGCTAGCTTGTTCTTTGGCAAATAATCTTAATATACAACAAGCCTATTAATCACCTACCTAGTTTGGAGAGGAATACCCCAATAGGCAAGGCTAAGTGTTAATGCTTGATGATATGATATGATGTGATGTGATCTCTGGTTTAATGTTTTAATTACTTATGTTTTAGATCTACATCTCAACCTTAAGCCTATTGGGCAACACACTTAATAAGTAACCTAACTAGATCTTGCTTAGTTTCATTTCAAGCTTGTTATCTTCCTTTATACACATGGTTTAGATCTTAATGCTTAAAATCTTTAAAGTGCTTAACAAGTAATTGGTTCTTCAATCTATCTTGCTTATATCTATTGGAAGCCATTTGCTTGGGCTTGAATGAATGGTTAAGTAGGCAAACACAAATTAAAGTTTCTTTCAATCTCTTGAAGGCAAGTTGTTCTTGCCCCAATGCTCTTATTTCATAGCAAGCTCTTATTGTGCATGTGATAGTTTTACTTTTCAGCCATCTTATTTGTTTTTCATGTGTTCATGAACTCAATTGCTTAAGCTCAAGACAACACACTTTAAAGCTAATAACAGTTTCGGCCATATCACTAAATTGCACCTAAAAAGTGCCTTAAAATCTTCTAAACACTAATAACCACCTAAAAGTCTACCTAATCAATTTATATACTTAATAGACTATTTAGGGTACCTTAGACCACCATCTTCACCATCTAAAACGGGGCTTGAAGAAAACAACGGAGGGTAGTGGCAGGGGACTGTCTCGTGGCGCACCAGGTGTGTGTCCTCTCCAGGAAGTACTCTTGTTTTGGGCTGACTGGTTCTGCTAGGGTTGGCCTCGTTGCCATACTATCTTGAGCGTCCAGCAATTATTTGGCAATGGGAGGAGAAGGCTTTGGTGAAAGCTTTAATAAAATTTGATAAATCTTAAGAAAGCCTAATAATTAAACCCTAGACCAAACCTAATAGAATACTTGGGGGTTTAATAATTAAGAGTGTGGAATCTGGATCATCTTTGATAATCTTAACAACATTTGTGCTAAGTCTTCTCAATCTTCTTAAGTTGTTGATCTTGCTCATGATGATAATGATGTGTTGGTGATGACCTCATAAATGTGGTAATGTGATACAATGCTTTAATCTTTGTTATCCTGCACACATAAAGATAAACGTGGTTAGCTTGCTTGTTGTACTTTAGATATTCTTTAATTATTTTGCATCAAGTGCTTTGTGGATATCTCATTTATAAATAGATATTTTGTAATTATTTTGTAAGTACTTGTATCTAATATTCATTAGTTTAATTGATTCTTTTGTAATTTTCTAAGTAACTTGTAATCTACTTGTAACGAAACACCCTTTAACATAGTTGACCCCTTGCCCAATCTTTAAGCACTAGTCTTAGTTGACCTAGGGAAAAGGCTTGCTTTTCATGCTAACCCTTGCATCTTGCATGGTTGCCTTAGCATCTTAGGAATAGAATCCCCTAAACCTTGTAAATAATTAAAACTAACTCCTAGAACTTAACTTAATTCATTTAATAACTAAGGTCTACCTTCTTTGGCTTCCCTAGGAGTAAGCCTAGACGGAAGAGGTTCCGGTCAAAGTGACAGCCTGGGCTATGAACCTAGGCATTGTGCCTCCAAGGACACACTAAGTGAGCCGGACTTAGCTCACGTTTGCAAGTGTGTATAAGGACGACAACAGGCCCATGGAGGCATAATGGTTTAATTTGCTCATCTTGCTTTCCATTATTCATTGCTAGCTATCTTTAATTTGGGCATTTTACTTTCAAGCACATTTCATTTCTTGCAATTTATCTTTCCAAGTATCTTACTTTCTTGCAAGTCATTTAATTTTCAAGTACATTGCTTAATGGTTTAATCTTTACAAGAATTTTTACTTTTATGTCTTGCAATCTTGTATAATCTTGTGGTTTAGTTCAAGCACCTAAGTTCTCTTGCAATTTACTTCTAGTACTTTACTTTTCAAGTGCATCTTTCAAGTACTTTGTTTATCTTGCAAGCACTCCTTACACAAACACTACATTTGCAATCACCTCAACTTAATCTAATCTAACCTAAACTAACTCAATTTACCTTAGTCTTGTAGAGCCTAAAATCAACTTAGCTTAATAGGTCACCTTTTACTGTCCCAACTTTTCCAACAAAAAGGGGATTTAAGGAAGAAGCGGGGGGTGTTAGATCGAGGACGATCTCACGGTGCTTGGCGTCCTCCCTGTGGAATACTTCTATTCCTGGGTCGACCTGTGGAGCCAGGGTGTGGCCTTGTTTGCCTCACTTATTGAGCACCCAACAACTCTTTCGGTACAAGCGGGGGGAGTTCTTGGGTTGTCACTTAGTCTAGGATTCACTTCTAACTTAATAAATTAACTAATACTAAAATCAATCCACTTAACCTTGGGCATCTATTTGGGTACATCTTATGTGGTTCATGCTTTAGTACATATTTGCAAGCACTTTAAATTTACATCTTTTATGCGAGTTACTTTAAGCATTTGTGGATTGGACTAAGTGGTTTAGAAGTTGCACTTTAGCCCTTGGAAGCCTCTCTTTCATGCTTTAATATTGAGTTAAGTTTAATCTTTATGTGATTGATCTCCTTCCTTGAAGTTGCACATCCTTTGGAGGCTTCTTCATTGCTTGGAGCTTGTGGTTGTGTTTGCTATTGAAGACTTCCCCTTGAGTTGTGCATCCCTTGGAGGCACTCTTGTTTGGGATAGTTGGCTTATGTGTTGTGGTTGTATCTTCTTGTGACCAATATCTCCTTTACCTGCACATTCAAGTAATTTTACAAGTTAGTTGCTTGGTTACTTGTCTTGCTTGTATAATTTGTATATTTTGTATCTTCATTGTTGTATCACTTAGTTTCATTCTAACTTTGTGGATAGTTTTTACGTTCATTCATTTGTATCTAGTATTGCTTGTAGAATCTTGTATCTAGTATTCTTTTGTAATATTGTTGTAATCTTTGTAAAATCTAAACTCCCTTAAACTTAGTTGACCCCTTTCCCAATCTTAGGCACTAGTCTTAGTTGCCTTAGGGAAAGGACTTCTTTTGCATCTCTAATCTTGCACTTTGCATTGTTTCTTTTGCATATAGGCCAGATCCCCAAACCTTTAATCAACTAAAATCAACTCCTAGAATTAACTTTTAATTTCACATGGTAACTAGGGTCTACCCCCCTTGGCTTCCCTAGGAGTAAGCCTAGACGGAAGAGGTTCAAGTCAAGGTGACAGTGGGCTTTGAACCTAGGCATTGTGTCTCCAAGGACACACTAAGTGGGTTGGACTTGGCCCATGTTTGCAAGTGTGTATAAGGACGGCAACACACTCCTAACATTAGAATAGCCTAATCTACTAACTTAGTTGCTATTGTTACTAAAGTAAGCTACAATCATCTTTTGCAGCACTTAAAGCATCTAAAAGCAATTGAAAAAGTTGATTAATGCACTACCTTAGTTGCTTCTGACAAATGCTAGTGTTTTGATGTTAATAATGAGTATTCTTGGTCATTTTGAAGCCATTTTAAGGCACTTATTGTGAAGCTATTGTCTTATAAACATTGTTGCTACAAATTTTTGTTTGCTTCACCATTATATCAGCCATTGTTTTTATTGATAAATTCCATGGTTTTATGAAGTACTAACAGCAAGTTGTACTTGCGAAAGATATATTTTCTTGTTTTTTGTTCCGGGCAGGTACATCTTGGTACTTCACTACTTCATTGGTTAAAGCCCCGAGACTTTATGATCAGTGTGACTTATGAGAGGGGACATTTTCATAGACATCTTAACCTTGCCTTCTCAAACCCCCAGGTCACCGGGGACGTCTCCCTTGAACCATCAACTCTAAATAAAAAGAGGCATCCTATTGAGGTGACAATGATAGGATAACCTCCATTACGCCAATTTGCCTTTCCATTAACCTTTGCTTTAATCAAAGTACAAATTGTGCGATAACAAAGCCAAAACCAATCAAACCCAGCTTGTTCAAGCCAAAACAGGTCAAAACTGAACAAGTTGGCCAGTTTTATATCAATGCACTTCCTTCTACCAAAAAAAAAAATTCAAATGATTAAATAGTTTGATTTGATTGTAGACTATAATACGATTATTTTTGGACTCGACATGCCATTTAGAACCTCAATGTAGTTTTATTTTGGTTCAGATATGTATTGCACTCAGTGCCATTTTACTATATTCACCCTTACAATGATATACATGAGAAAAAATTTCATATTTGTGTCTAATGGTTTGAATTCGCATAGATGTACATAAGCATATATTCTTTACTCAAATTTTGAATATTTTATGTATTCTTTGGTTTACTAGTCTTTGTGTCTAATTTTTACAGGTTTCAGTCCAATTCCAAATCCGATTTCAATTTTTGGGATTGACCGATTCAATCACCGGTTCGTTTCTTGTTGATTTTGTAGCTTTGGGAGGTATTCCCACTAGATGCCAAGGTGCCAGGCATGTAGGAAATTTCATTGGCATCAGTTTTGACTTTTGTCTCGTTAAAATCGGCCTAGAAATGAGGCCAAGGCATCATGGGCAAGTTGATAGGCTTTGTGGGCTTCTGTGGGGGTGCCACACCCACAAAAGATGATTAAAATATTCTAATTAATTGTTGATTTTAGGAAGGGCTCCTAAACTCACTCATTGGACTCCTATATAAAGGAGAGATGTCACTGTGACATTAGATCATTGTGCATGATGGAGATAGCATAAGTGAGGTGCACTTGTGCTAGGAGTTCGGAAATTTCAGCAAGCAGAAATCTGCAATTGTGAGGCAATCTAGTCCATGGTTTCTTGTGTTTTTTCTGTTCTTGTCTCAGGCGGGTAAAAGCTTCTATTTTCAGCCAAGGAAGAGGCACACGTGTGAGACCACACATGTGAGAAGAAGAAGAGTTGAGGTCGCACGTGTGACTGTAGGGACAGGTCGTACAATCCATACAACCACGTGGTAGCAGACCAAGGATCAGAAAAAGGGAGTCGTATGTGTAGAGGGCAGATTCAATCAACACGTGCAAGTTGGTAGGCAAGTAACAGATCTGTATTGTTGACGTCAGTATAGGTACAGGTGGAAGTAGATTTGCAAGCAGATTTCTGGTATTTTGCTGAGTTGTAATTGATTTTTGTTGTGAAGGACAGTTTGTCCTCGGGATTATTTTGGTCCAAGGTTGTTGGCCAGGAGAGCTAAGTTTACAGAACAGAAAATTGTCTCAGTTGTGTTGATGATTCAGCTCTTTTCTTGTTATTTCCACTGCATATAATTTCGTCATAATTTTCAGTGTGAAATTGTTCAGTGAAAGAAAGCTAGGGTTTGCCTGTTGCTCACTAGGTAGCAATTTCTAGATCTGAAAATTAGTCACATGGGTGCATGAGAAAATTGACATGGTGTCAAAGCTTGGGATCTGAAGAGATAGGGATCATCTTGAGACACACTGAAGGAGTTTTGTTCTTGTTCTGGTTCTTGTTCTTGTTCTGGGCAAGTAACCATGGTGAACAATTAAAGCTTGAGGACAAGTTGGAAGGGGCAACCAACTTTCGGGCATGGAAGGCAAGGGTTTTCTTTATATTAGAAGAGAATGACCTCAAGGAATATGTTGAGACTGTGATTGCAGCCCCTACCAATCAACAGGAGCTGACTGCTCACAAGAAGAAGGAAGTAAAGGCCAAGCAGGTATTGCTAGAGTCCGTGAAGGACCACTTGATTCCTCACATTGTTGAGAAAGCAACTGCCAAGGATATGTATGATGCTTTGGTGGGTCTTTACCAAAAAAGGAATACTGGCAGGATGTTACACATGAAGCATCAGCTTAAGATTGTCACGATGACTAGTGAGGACATAGTTGTCTGTTATCTCATGAAGATTACTCAAATCCGAGATCAACTCACAACCATTGGTGAGACAGTACAGGATGTTGAGTTGGTGAATGTAGCCTTGAGAGGTCTTCCCAGGTCCTGGGAGCCATTTGTGCAGGGGATTTGTGCACGAGATAAGTTACCGGACTTTGACAGACTATGGACAAAGTGTATCCAGGAAGAGACCCAGTTGGTGTCCAGGGATGATTTGGATGGTCTAGTGAAGAGTAGCAATGATGAGAACCAGGCCTTTGCAACCTGCACCAGGCAGGGCAGAAGAGGTTCTCCAAACAGAAGAGGTCCACCAGGAAGAAGAGCTTCTCCCAAGAGAGAAGCATCCCTAGAATCGAGACGGAAGAAAGATCTTAGCAGGATAAGATGTTTTGAGTGCCATGAATTTGGCCACTATGCTTCACAGTGTCCACTCCAGAGGGGAAGAGGAATAAGGCAACAGGCATTAGCAGCAGAGGTTGATGAGGTTGCAGATAGGTTCCAGAGGGAGATCTTGTTGGTCTCCACCCTTTCAAGTATTGTCTCCAGCAGGGAGAGATGGTTGGTGGATAGTGGAGCATCTTGCCATATGACAGGTACACAAGAGTTGTTTGACACTCTCACACAGACTGGCCCAGACTTATGTGTGGAGCTTGGTACAGGAGCCAAGTATTCAGTACGAGGATCTAGTACAATATCGTTTCGGTTGGATTCAGGGGAGACATTGTGGGTTTGGAATGTGTTGTGGGTGCCAAAACTCAGGAGGAGTTTCCTCTCATTCTTGGAGATTGAGAAGAAGGGTGATCATGTGATGTTTCGACATGGACAGGTGTTGCTTGTGCCCAGACGGACTAGCTTCAAATCAACAGTGGTTCTTGGAGTTAGGAAGGGCAACCTATATAGGCTAAGGGGCCAACCTATGGGTGCTATGGCCAAAAAGGGCAGAGAGACAGAGGAGGAGCACGTAGTTCCACTAGAGGTGAGGCAGATGGCCCCACAATTAGCACAGATTCAGAGGGAATCAAAGTTCAGAGGGAGACGACCCTCGGGATCTAGGAGGGAGGAGTAGCCTTCCAAGATTGTGCAGAGGACAGTGGAAAAGGAGCAGACGGCCCCAGAGGTTGTGCAAACTTAGAGGGATTCAGGTTTCAAACAGAGCATGCGATCTCAGAGTGAGCCCGATCTCAAGGAGGGTCGGTTGGCTTAGAGGGACAGATGGTCATCCAGAGGGAGTTCCCCCTCAAGTTCAGGTGGGAAAGGGACATCTTCTAGGACTAGCAAACATGTTTAATGGGATGAGGAGGTTTGACAAGAGATGTAGGAGCAGGAAGCTTCTAAGAGTTGTGTACCTTCCATGGAGGATCTAGTTGATTTAGCAGGTTTTGTTACCGTGATAGAGGAGGCCAGACAAGAGCCTCAGAGGCAGGAGGCTTCTAGGGCATGAGGGACATGTATGGAGGATCCTTGTGTTTTGGCAGGAATTGCTTCAGTCACAGAGGGAGTAGCCAGAGAGGCAGCCTGGAGAGCAAGATTGGCCTCAATGACCGAGGATGCGACTAGTCAGACAGATTTTGCCTCAGAGACTAAGGATGTGGCCAGTCAGAGAGACTGGACAACAGTGACAGTGAATGCAGGAAGTCAAACAGACTTGATTGCAGAACTTTTGCCCGTGACTGCATTCACATACCCATTTTCTACAATGACAGAGGGAGTGTCCAGTCTGGACTATTGGAGTATAGATGAGGTGGCTTATTCAAAGCGATATCTATGTGTGCAACAGTTGTACATCTAGATGTTGGAGGACGGTATACCTCTCTCTCTAAGAGGGAGTGTTGATTTTGTAGCTTCGGGAGGTATTCCCACTAGATGCCAAGGTGCCAGGCATGTGGGAAATTTTTTTGGCATCAGTTTTGACTTTCGTTTCGTCAAAATCAGCCTAGAAATGAGGCCAGGGCATCATCGGAAAGTTGATGGGCTTCTGTGGGGGTGCCACACCCACAAAAGATGATTAAAATATTTTAATTAATTGTTGAGTTTAGTTATGGGTCCTGTTGACCACCCATTTAGCAACGGTGGTCAACTCATGTGCCATGAAGTATTCATCTATGTAGAAGACATGTTTGGTTCTACTTGGGCATTTGATGCTCCAGCACAAAATTTTGTAAGCGGGATTACCGCACCCCTGCGTGGGTTAATATTGTAATAAGTCTGCATGGATCATAGTTAGGTCAGGTACCTTGGGTGATCCATTGGAGGAGTTCCTTTCATCGGGGGTTTTTTATCCTCAGGTTGTCGACCAGACAAGCTCCT
Source organism: Picea engelmannii (assembly GCA_009831015.1). Classification (NCBI taxonomy): domain Eukaryota; kingdom Viridiplantae; phylum Streptophyta; class Pinopsida; order Pinales; family Pinaceae; genus Picea; species Picea engelmannii. The sequence goes on along the minus strand of ML792718.1, from coordinate 6,136 downwards.
GGCCGACTTCCCTTGAGTTTTTCCCTCCACAGGCTTCCTCCAAAGTGGTGGAAGGCGCTCTGATGGTGTCATTTTTTTTGGTAACCTTGTTTAGGAATGTTGTAAATGACCATGTAAGACAACACGCGAAATTTCGCGGAATTCCGTTAAGTCTAGCTAGGTTTTTTTTAAAGTTCTGAATTAATTAATTGATTAATTAATCAATTAATTCTTAGTATTTAATGTAAAAACTTAAGTCCCGGGACTTGCGATAGGGGTATTTGTACTCAAAAGAAAACTAATGAGACCCCCTGCACTCGTGGACCAAGTTTCAACTCAGTCGGACAAGTTTGGCTAGGTTGTTTGTCCGTTTAGGAGTTTTTCGGGAAAATGGCGGTTTTTAATTGCC
>ML792717.1:197478-209416 GCA_009831015.1 Picea engelmannii | reverse complement strand
TGAAATTTATATGTTGTCATATATGTTCATGGACTGTGGAATTGTAAATGTCTACTGTGAAGGAATTGTCTGTACAACAATTGTTAATATGGAATAGATGTTAGTTTGCATAACTTGTGAATTTGTAGATGATTTCAGCATAATAATGACCACGTAGTGCTTGATACGAATGAGTTGATATATGCTTAACACTGAGGAAACCGTGCTAGACTTGTGTTGATAAATGAATCTAATCATGCCCAGCCGCTCTCGGGAAGTTGTCTTCCTTTATCTGCTCCCGGGAATGACCCGGTAAAGATCTCTTCACAGAGATTCCCTCCTCGGGAAGGTTCACCTAGAACCCAGAATAAGGATTCGAACGCACAGGCCTTATTAACCCTGTACAAGGAGGAACGATCCGATTGAGGTTTCAAGATAGTAGTGTTGTGAGATAAAACAAGTCGACGGATGGGATCTCGTCGGAGGACCCATAGTCATTCACGACCATTAGATTGACGAAAGTAACGCAGGCGTTACATACCTTGCCCCTTTTCCCTCTATCATCGTGAGCAACGAGAAATTTGGATCGTAAACTCCAAGACCCAAAAGAACAAATCTAGACCGTCAGAGCTCGAGAAGATGCGCCGGAGTTAAACTCTAGTGTGCAGGGGAAGAGTCCTAGCCGTTGATCTCGGAAGGACATGTGTCAACATCCCGGAGAAGTCATCGGGACAACAGGGTCACCGGGGTTTTGTTGAGTCTGAGAATCGAGACCTTGTGGTCCTCGAAATCCCGAGAACAGATCCTAGCCGTTGATCTCGGCAGGACACGTGTCAGCGTTTGGGAGGCGTCGGGATTTTTACCATCAGAGATTTGGGGAGTATAGAGCCATTACACATTGAAATCGCGATATGCGATTTCCCGATCAGATCTGGACCGTCCATTGTGCAGGACGCGTGTCAAGAGATCCCGTAAAGTCGGGGATCGGGAAATCGGGGTTTTCGAAACAAAAGACTCATACATAACGAAACCGCGATCCGCGATTTCCCGATAGGATCTGAGCCGTCCAACAACAGGGACACATGGCAGTGGATCCCGGAGAGTCGGAGTTCGTGGTATCGGGATTTCCGAAGTCGTGCAACTTGTGCACAAAGGAATCGCGATGCGTGATTTTACGATACAATCTGAATCGTCCATTTGAGGGACATGTGTCAGAGATCCGGAGTGGGTCGGAGTATTAGCTATCGGGAAATCGGCATTTCCGTGAACAAGTGATCGGGGAAAATCCAAGTGAAAACCCCGACGAGATCTGAATCGTCCGTTCACACGGGACAGGTGTCAGGAATCGGACGAAAGTCACAGATCGGAAAGTCGGAGTTCTCAAGGCCATGAGAGCTAGGACATCATAAGCCCCGAAACCCCGAGAATCAATCCGGGCCGTCCGTCTGCGAGGACAGGTGGCAAAGGATCGGGCGCCGTCGGAGTTTTGTTCATCGGAGTTTTCGATGGTAAGGAAATTGTACAACAGGAAATCATGATCCGCGATTTCCCGATGAGATCTGAGTCGTTCATCAGTGAGGACGCGTGGCGAGAGATCCCAGAAAGTCGGAGTTCGGCATATCAGGGATCGGCGTATCGGGGATTTCAAAGACATGAAACCCTTGCATTACGAAACCGCGATATGCGAATTCCCGACACCATTATAAGCCCTCAATCCAAGGGACACGTGTCGAGCATCCAGAGAGAATCGGGGATTGGGACATCGCAAGTCCCGGGTATAGGTGTGTTGTGTCATCGCAAAGGTCGAAACCCCGATGGAAGGTTATACAACGATAGTCATATGGTAAGTGGTCACATGGGCCATGGTATAGCCAAGGGGACTAGCCAATGTCAAGACGCGTCGAGAGCCCAGGGGACTGGTGCGCCATGACATTGAAAGGCGCCAAACCCCGACAAGCATTAAGACTGTGGTCTTGTGAACATCGTGGTCGTATTGACCAGGACTTAGCCCGGAAATCCAATACGCTAGGAACACATCGGAGAATCGGGAGTTCCGGGTACATGGGCACTTCGGCACCACAAACTCCGAAACCCCGACGAGAAGCTGTCGTATGGTCATACAGGAACCGGTCGTATGGATCAAAGGCTTAGCCACGTAGGGCTGAGACGACCACGGGACGAATCAGAGATCGGTGTTTGTAGTTGTCAAGATATCGTGGGTGTCAAAACCCCGATAGAAGGAACCCCGAATCTTGGTATAGAGTCAGGGATTGGCATTTCGCTAATACGGGTTTGTGGAGATTTCTCCTGTATGGGAGATTAACCTAAATTTTTTAAAAATTACGATAGTGGGTGTGTTACAAAGGGATTGCCAACCCCTTTGAGTCCATTGAACAAATCAATGTAGTTATTCCTATCAAAATCTCCACAAGTCATCAATCCATGAGCTTAATGGATTTATATTTGGAAGAAAAAAGAGAAATAAAGCAACCTATCACTATGATTGAGCCTCAACAAGGGAGTTAGATGTAGGTTGCTCATTGAAAATATTGTCAAAAAGACCAAGCCAAACCCATTGAACCTTTTCCCAATCCACTAAGTGGAATCGTAGTTGTCGAGAGTGTTAATCCAAGATACATATTGAATCGATCTTTAGGGCCCCATAATTTGCAACCTGTAAATCTATCTAACACATGAGACCTATCTAATATGAAGAGTCATAAAACGTAAACATGAAACCCACTTTGCATTTTATGCAATGCTAGTGGAAAATTAATCCAATGTGTGATAAGTCCAATCCTTTTAAGGATATCAAAAGGTCCTACAAGCCAGGGTGACAATTTAGACCCTTTCCCAAACTTGTTTGAACCCTTTTACAACTTAACCCTCAATAAGACATTGACTCCAACCTTATAGGATTTGCCCAACCTATGTGATTTTTCATAGCTCTTCTAATGGTAGCAAACTTCATTCAACCTCTCCCTAATCGTCTTTATCGTATCTTCCATTCCTTGGATAATTTTTTTGTCCCACAAGGATATAGTCTTAGAATCAATCCCAAATAAGTGGAGTCCTACAAGGACTATCATATAAGAACTCATATGGCACCATGCCAAGAAAACCGTGAAAGGAAAACTCAACCAAAGGAAGGTACTCCTCCCAACAACTCTATTGGTCTAGATGTACATGCAAACCATGTACATCATGGACCAAGATGAACACATTATCTTACATAATCAAGAACCAAGAGATTTAGAAGAAAGATGCCCCTCTTATTATAATGTAGCCAAATAGATATGTGGGGTTTGGAGTGTAAAATTTATATTTAGTCATTTGGATACAACCACACAAGTTAAAAGTTGAATATGTAAACTTGGACTTGGATTTTAAATCATATGCATCAGAATGTTATATATATATATATATATATATATATAATTACCAATATAGATCCATGTTAACCCAAGATCTATTAAGTATAGAGAGAAATCAAATTCCTTGAGGTGTAATTTTTTTATCACTTAAGATGGATTTAGGATATAATTACCAATATAGATCCATGTTAACCCAAGATCTATTAAGTATAGAGAGAAATCAAATTCCTTGAGGTGTAATTTTTTTATCACTTAAGATGGATTTAGGATAGTTGTAATCTCACTCAACTCCATAGAACTAATAGTTATTAACTTATGCAGATGTGGATATGTAAAAATACAATTTTGATTGTTGTTAACATATTTATATTTGCATTGTAACAATATTTATATGTAAACATCATATACATAGTATTTGTATTTATATCTAAATCCAGTACCCCTCTTTTTAACTCTCTATATAGTAGCTTTTATATTAGGCATACATTTTTAATCTTTCGCTTTCATATATATAGAGATATTTGTATTTCTATTTGTATATGTATTTGACTAACATCACTACAAGGAAAACACCTTGTAGCAAAGGTTTTGGCGGAGGTTTTTAGTGCTACAAGATTCGAAAAAAAATTCAATAAAACCTCCGCTACAACCTTCGTTATTCGCAGTGTATGTTTTAATAGAAGTTCCATTTAACTAAAAAATTCGGATGGGTGGAGGTTTTAGCGAAGGTTTTTTTTTTCGGCGTTTGTATTGGTAAAAATGCACTGATGCGGTATTGAGTATCATGCATCGGTGCACACACATAAATGAAAAGCACCAGTCTGTACACATAAATAAAAATCATCGGTGCATACACATAAATAAAAAGCAAGAGTGTTTTTTATGTTTATTCATGCATCGGTGTGTATTGTAATCATGTGCACCGAAATATTTTGAAACGATAAAGATATAATCGTGCATTATACTGTTTAAAGCAACGACGTTTTCTCACAATTTTTTGCATTAGTGCATATAATTCATAAAAACACACCATTTAGTGAGTTCAAAAGAATACAATGCACCAATATGTATATATTTTAATTAATTGTTTTTTTAACAAATTTTCAATTAATCATCTCAAAATCAAATATTTTTTATAATAATACTGATTTTTATATTTTTTATATTGGGTTTTGATATAAAAATTGCATTAATGCATTATCCAACAATTTATACATTTGTTATTTGTAACAATGTAAATCATCCATATATTAATTAATCAACAACACAACATTTTACAACATTTGACAATGCAATAAAATAAGAAACTCATTTTATTGTATATGAATAAGTGACCCATCGTCATACAAAATGGGACAATCTAAAGGTCCAAAATAATCAAAATGCAACCAATGTGTAATTGTCACGGGCCTAGCGAACCTGCGATCGGGCGGCGGAATCACTCGACACTCCCAATCACCGTGCGATAGCGCAATCGTTCGTTTATCGGTAAATCCAAAATAAGTTACTTGATTCGGACTACGCCTTACTTCATTACAACTTCGTTTATTGCTTATGTTATGTTTGTGTTATCTTATACTTAGTTGCAAAAGTAAAATAAACCATTCATACAAGTACAAACGAAACAAATGTGTGGGCAGCCAAACCGAACTAATACCCAAAAGACATTCTTTACACAAAACCGAACAACAGTGTGTCGAGCTAAACTCTTGTGCCACATGAAGAAAGTTTACATAAGGATCTTTCTCTTAGTAGTTGTGAAATTCATACAATTGTTCAGTAAGCTGCCTTCATGCATCCTCCCTTCGTCATCACAAAATGAACCACCTCGGACTTCATCTCTGCAATACCTGCATTTTTTTCTTGTGTGTCCATCCCCTTGCTCAGTTCATACTTTTCCTTCTTGCCTCAGCTTGGAGCGACCCTTCATTCCTTACCACAATTCAATTTTCCTTAACAACTTCCTTGAGAAAGACTTGCCCAAATCTATGAAGGCTCCTCCCCAAGGCAACCCAAGTTATCCTCAAGGGTCTACTTGGCACCTTGGGGATAGTTGATCTCCCTCCTTGGTCGTTGCTTCAGACTCTTCAATCTGCGATTGTGAAGAAGTGTCTCCCAACTCCCTACCTTAGCTGAATTCCCAAATGCCCAACTTGCACTTGGTTAAATAGTTGTGCGCCCTTTCTTTGTGACGCGACTCTTCCAACTGACGCATCCCTTCGATCGCAATTTGACGCGCGATCTTGGTTGTTTGTCCACTTTCGTGAGTTGATCTGACTCATCAAGGGGCGCGCTCATCTTCCAAGAGCACACTCTTCCACAACCGATGTCAACTTTCAGTTAAACGCACCCAACTTATGCCTTCATCCGTTTTCCTACTCAACTGCATCGCAAGACGTTCGTTGCATGTCTTGGGCGTCCATTCTGTTGTGTGCACATGCCTTCGACATGCCCATCATCACCAACCATTTGTCTCTTTGGTGGGGTGCCCACCCAACCGACTCTTCGGTCAAGTCACCAACCTCCGTCGCAAGTCCATCTTGGTGAAGTCGTACTTGGCATGACGTCACACGCCAAAGTAACCACAACTTCACTCATGAAATAACCGAACGTCCACTAACTCGTCCGCATCGCAAGTCTTATTTTGTGGAGGGAGCCCACACGCTCCAATCTAAGCCTAGGGTATGACATGCTCCCTCACTCAAAGTCTTTTCGTCCTCGACAAGCTTCCATCTAAGTGTCTTGGCTTCTAACCCCAACCATATGCTGAACTGTCATGACGAACCTTTCCCCAACCGAACCATTTATGTCATGTTTCGCACACATCCTAGGATCCACATTTTGAGCAAGTTGGGTAGCTAATCCAACTTAGCACCCAATCTGCAAAAATGTACTTTGCATTCCATCACATAGTTGTTTTGGTTCAACCATTCCCCACACTGTCCAACTCTTGCCTTGCTGCCCAATATTCATCAAAGAGTTCCATCGCAGTGCCCAAGTGTTTAGACTCCAGAACTCAATCTCTCGCATCCCTACTCAGGCTTCGGTTTGCATTTCACATTCGGTTCATCTGTCTATTTACTTTTTCAACTAAGGTGTAGTGTCCCTAAGGTCGAGCCCTGTCATAAATCATGTTCTGAAAGGAATTGTAATTATGTTTTATAGGATGGTGAGCCAAGTTTTTATAAGCTGGTGGCTTATGTGTTTGTTAGGCCAGGGAGCCTAAGTGTTGAAGGCCAGGAGCCTACTGTTGTATATGTAATCATGCAAAACAATTAATAAAAATTTGTAAACACCGCCAGGTGCAGACCGACCATGATGAATGAGTGAAGGGGGACTGAGCTTCCACAGAGAAGGTAAGGGATTAGGGGCTGGAAGGTGGGAAAAGGGGCTAAGTGTTAAGCCTAGTGGGCTTCAGCCTTGGGAATAATATTTTAATATTATTTCAAAAAGGCATGAGCATTTCATGTTTTATCCTAAGTTCCTAACCATGAGGAAGGCATCTGTGCTGGTGGAATGCATGTAGTTCCCAGGGCGACAAGTGTCAACCCTGGTGCATGCGAATAAAATGGTCAGGGTGAGTTGTGAGAGGGCCCCCCCGGCTCTCATTCGATCAGACGGCCTGAGCGTGTACGGGCTCTGAGCAGTACGACGAACTCAAGTTCTGCAGAGAACCTTCGTGCGTCTCTGTGATCTGAAAAGCCCGTGTCTGGCTCTGAGAAAACCCTTGTATACCTCTGTATTGAACCAGAAGCCTGTGATTGATTCCGAAAGAGCCAAATTCACCTTTGTTCTGAACCAAAAAGCCTGTGTGGTGTCTGGGAATCCGTGTGCATCCTCTATTCGAAATGAAACTTGTGCATGAAGCCTTTGTCGCAAAGCCGTGACCGTGAGACCATTTTGCCATTTCTGAACCCATTTTGAGGAAGTCGGTGTCTGTATTTCCGTGGGTAATTGCAACTGCGCAGTGCGGGACTGCGTATGGCTTGTGACCAGTTGTGAAACACTCTCTCCGGGCGAGAGGGGTTGTTTGAGGTTGGATGAACAGGTGGTTTGGCCTGTGAGCGTCTCTCTCTAGGTGAGAGAGTGCGCAGAGGAAGGAGAGGACTCTTGGAATGAACCCTGTAGCTGCCACAGAGCCCAGAGACTTTCGGTCCGGTCTGTTGTTGTAACCCAAGGCAAGGGAGGTTAGCAGCCGAAGGACTGTCCAAGTGACAGAGAAGGTGCATACTCCTGGGGTGGAACAGGCATGTGGGGAATGAGGGTCTGTGGGCAGTGAGCATGAGTGGTTCTTGGAAGAGAATTCCTTCCTCATGACTGTGTGTTTTCCCTGTAACCTCAGCCTAGCCTAGGATTCCTTGCCTTGGGGTGGAGCTTAGTCCCAACTTGGGGGTGACCTACTGCTGAGCTGATGAGCAGTGCGATCTAAGGCTAGGAGGTTCGTGGAAGGCATGCACCTGGTTGGTGGAATTACCTTAGTTTCAAGATAAGTATCAGCTTATGTTAAATGTTATGTTTTGCATGCCTGTGATGCTTATATTTTATCATGTATTATGTTGTGCAAATGAATTATGGTTAATGCCATTCTTAAAATTATGATAGCAATGATGTATATGACTTACTCTGAGTTTAAATGTGTTTCATTTTCTTAAATGCATGTTGTTTTATAATCCAGAGTGGGTGTTATATTTCCGCGAAATTTCTTAATCGAAAAAGTGGTGCTATAGTTTGGTATCAGAGCCAAGGTTTCGACACTGAGCCTAGATGGGCCAGTTGAGTGGTCTTTGGACCGAGGGTGAGAGGAGAAATTGTGTTTGGAGGACCAATTTCAGACCCTAGTATGGTCCGGAGTGTCAAGGAATTACTTGATCGTGCCTATAAGCTCAGGAGGTATAGTGGTGTTGTGAAACCGCAGCTGGTGTGGTATATGGCCACAGGGAGAGAGGACTCCACACCAGTAGTGTTGGAGCCTTAGGATCAGTTCGGGAGGGAAGGTGAGCCCTCATGACCGTCGGATCTAGAAAATGTGCGCAGGGATTAAAATCCCTTTTGAATTGCACAAAAGTGTGGGAATCGCGATACGCAAACTCTTGAAAACCCGAGAAGATCTACGTTGTAGATCTAGGAGGAAGGCTCGACCATTAGATCTGGTGGAGTCGTGCTCGAGTTAGTCATGAAAACCTTTCAGATTTCACAAAGTCGGGAGATGGGAAGTGAGGAAGGGGAACACCTCCGAAACCTGAAACGCCGAAACGATCTACACCGTAGATCGTAGGAAGGTAGTTGACCGTCCGATTCAGCGGAGGAGTAAACCATAATTTCGGGATTTCGACAGATGGAAGTTCGAGATGTAGGGTGCACGAACTCCCGATGCCCGAAACGCTGAAAGGATCTGCATCGTAGATCTGAGAAAGATCTGACCGTTGGATTCCATTTGGAATGGACATGGACACACGGGTGTGTACCACGTGCCAGTGAGTCGAGAAGATAGGCGAGAGTGGTGGGACTTCAAGACGTCACTGAAGGTGACGTGGACCCTCCTGAATGTACCACGTGCCACGGTGGTGAAGGGCGACAGTTGTGCTGTGGCCGCGGAGAATAAAGTAATTCGCGATTTCGTAATTCGCAAAGGAGGAGAACAAAGGCTCAACACTCCAACTCGCGAATTCGCGAGTTGGCGAAGACGTGCTAGCACTTAGCCCTATCCTACGGTCATGTGTAGCAGGCGCTAGCGAGGAGGGAGCCATACCCGTATCGCATCTCGGGTATCGACGTTTGGAGGAAATGAGTCGAGGGTCTTCGACTCACGAACTCGCGAGATCGCGAGTTGCGAAAGGGTGACTTTGGTTATGAAGATTTAACTGTTGGATCTTCGTGGACCGAGATTCCGAAGTTTCGAAGTCCCATAATTTGCTGAGCCGGACAGAGCTCAGAAAACTTTGTGAAGTTAAAATGTTTTTCTTGTTCACATTGGCTTATGAATGTTGTAAGTTTTCTTGAAGGGTTAAGGCCTAACAAACTTTGGTTGGTTGCACGTCATGTGTGCAGAGTTCAACGAGTGTCAGGACAGCCAAAAACTGACGCCGAGTATGGAATTGAAAGAGGTGCAAATTGCCTCCGAAACAAAGGACGAAAGGGTAGGAAGGAATGTCAACCTGGGAGTCAAAGGAACAAACTCTAATGGGCACGGAAAAGAGACAGATAAGGAAGAACATATTATGAAACTCATTGAAATATTGCAGAAAGATGCCCAGGGTCGCCTAGCTGATAGCCGAAAGCTCATGAAAATCAGGGATCGGCAGGGTGAATTCAACTTAAAAATGTTGAAGAGCCTGGAAAGAATAGAAAAGAAATTGGAAAAAGAGAGTGACACAAGCAGATCAAGAAGTGTCAGAACCCTTGAGAGGAGAAGAAGATCAAGGAGTGGTAGCAGACATTACCGTCTCTCCCCGAAGCATTCTGGCAAGGAGACACACAGTGGTTCAAGCCCGTCCCCTACCAGAAAACACTGAAAATCTGGAAGGAATGAATTGAAAGGGGAAAACAACAAGATTAAACCGCCTACATTCGATGGTGAACATAAGAAGGAAGAAGATGTCGAAACATGGTTGTTGGGTATGAAGAAATACTTCCAACTGCAGAATTATTCTGCCCATGCAGAAGGAAGAATTGCAATGTACCAGCTGAAAGGAAAAGCATCCATGTGGTGGGATCAGTTGGTGCAGGTGCAACACATCAGAGAGAAAGAGGTCACGTGGAAGGAGTTTAAGAGGTATTTCGAGAAGAAATAACTGACCAAAAGATACTATGACAGAAAGATGAAGGAGTTCTTCGAACTCAAGTTGGGCAGCATGACCATTGATGAGTATGAATGAAGTTTTCTGGAACTACTGAAGTATGTTTCGTTCATCAAAGATGAGGCTGTCAAAATTCAGAGGTATCTGAGTGGACTGCCACCTTCCATTGGTGACAAGATTCAATATGACGATCCTAAGACCATGGAAGAAACCATAAGAAGGGTGAAATGCTTATACGAACAACAAAGAGAAAAGCCTACCTTTCGAAAGGCTTGGGATGACCAGAAGAGGTTTAAGAAAGAACAGAGGTAGAAGGGAAACATGCCTCCCTTTTTCAGGAACAGTCCTTGGGGACAGTCATCTTTTAGAGAGCCTAGGAAAGTTGAAGGGAGTGAGCAGATGCCAAGACTGCCACCTATGGAGTGTTGGGGATGTAAAGGGAATCATAGGTACAGAGACTGCCCCCACATAAAAGATAAAGAGAGAACTGTCCATACTGTTCAGCAAGCTAAAACAGTGGAGGACATGGGCAACAGAATGTCGAGGATCTACGCAGCCCTGGACAACAAGCAAGCAGAATTTCAATTGCACATGATTGAAGTGGAAGGTACGATCAACAACCGACCACTTCTTATTTTAATTGATTTAGGGGCTAGCCATAGTTATATAGATCCTAGAGTGATGGAAAGTTTGCATTTAACAAGAAGCAAACATGAAAAGTCTTGGCTAGTGAAGTTGTCCACAAGAACCAAAAGGAAGGTCACTGAATTGGTTAAGTCTTGTTCAGTAGACTTGAAAGGAATGAGCACTAAGGCTGAATTGAACATTCTGCCTTTAGGCTCATATGATTGCTTAATTGGGATGGACTGGTTGGACCAGCACCATGCCCTTCTGGATTGTTGTAACAAGAGGTTTACGTGCCTGAACGAAGAGGGAAATTAGGTAACAGTCCAAGGAATTCCCAGAGCTGTGGCTGTTAGGGAAATCTCAGCCATGCAGATGAAGATATGTTACCAGAAAGGATGTCAATTATTTGCAACTCAGGTGGAAGAAGCATCCCGAGATGTAGTCTCGAATATGGAAGACCACGAGGTACTCAAAGAGTTCAAGGACGTATTTCAGGAGGTACCTGGACTACCTCCGAAGAGGGACATCGATTTTTCTATAAATTTGATGCCTGGAGTAGCTCCAGTTTCGAAGGATCCTTATAGAATGAGTACGCCAGAGCTGAAAGAGTTGCAATTGCAGCTCGAAGAGATACTAAAGAAGGGATACATTTGCCCCAGCGTGTCACCTTGGGGAGCCCCAATCCTATTTGTGAAGAAGAAAGATGGGACGTTGAGGTTGTGCATTGATTTCCGGTAGTTGAATAAGGTAACTGTCAAGAACAAGTATCCTCTGCCAAGGATCGATGATCTTTTTGATCAGTTGAAGGATGCGAAAATATTTTCAAAAATAGATCTCAGATCTAGATATCACCAAGTGAGAATAAATGATGAGGACATTAGCAAGACCGCCTTTAGAACAAGGTACGGTCATTATGAATTCACAGTGGTGCCGTTTGGACTGACAAATGCACTTGTTGTTTTCATGTGCTTAATGAATGGAGTGTTCAGAGATTATTTGGACAAGTTTGGCATAGTCTTCCTGGACGATATCTTGGTGTATTCCAAGACAGAGGAAGAAAATGAGAAACACTTGAGAATGGTGTTGCAGGTGTTGAGAGAACACCGGTTGTACGCAAAACTAAGCAAGTGCTCATTTTATCAAAGGCAGATTCATTACTTG
>ML792717.1:180136-195604 GCA_009831015.1 Picea engelmannii | reverse complement strand
CTAAGTGTTAAGCCTAGTGGGCTTCAGCCTTGGGAATAATATTTTAATATTATTTCAAAAAGGCATGAGCATTTCATGTTTTATCCTAAGTTCCTAACCATGAGGAAGGCATGCGTGCTGGTGGAACGCATGCAGTTCCCAGGACGACAAGTGTCAACCCTAGTGCATGCGAACAAAACGGCCAAGGTGAGATTTGAGAGGGGCCCCTCGACTCTCATTCGATCAGACAACCTGAGCGTGTACGAGCTCTGAGTAGTATGACGGACCCGAGTTCTGCAGAGAACCTTTGTGCGTCTCTGTGATCTGAAAATCCTGTGTTTGGCTCTGAGAAAACCCGTGTATACCTCTGTATTGAACTAGAAGCCTGTGATTGATTCCGAAAGAGCCGGATTCACCTCTGTTCTGAACCGAAAATCCTGTGTGGTGTCTGGGAATCCATGTGCATCCTCTATCCGAAATGAAACTTGTGTGTGAAGCCTTTGTCCCGAAGCCATGACCGTGAGACCATTTTTCCATTTCTAAACCCGTTTTGAGGAAGCCGGTGTCTATATTTTTGTGGGTAATTGCAACTGCACAGTGCGGGACTATGTATGGCTTGTGACCAATTGTGAAACACTCTCTCCAGGTGAGATGGGTGTTTGAGGTTGGATGAACAGGTGGTTTGGCCTGTGAGCATCTCTCTAGGTGAGAGAGTGCGCAGAGGAAGGAGAGGACTCTTGGAATGAACCCTGTAGCTGCCACAGAGCCTGGAGACTTTCGGTCTGATCTGTTGTTGTAATCCAAGGCAAGGGAGGTTAGCAGTCGAAGGACTGTCCAGGTGACAGAGAAGATGTATACTCCTAGGGTGGAATAGGCATGTGGGGAATGAGGGTCTGTGGGCAGTGAGCGTGAGTGGTTCTTGGAAGAGAATTCCTTCCTCGTGACTGTGTGTTTTCCCTGTAACCTCAGCCTAGCCTAGGATTCCTTACCTTGGGGTGGATCTTAGTCCCAACTCGGGGGTGACCTACTGCTGAGTTGATGAGCAGTGCGGTCTAAGGCTGGGAGGTTCGTGGAAGGCCTGCACCTGGTTGGTGGAATTACCTCAGTTTCAAGATAAGTATCAGCTTATGTTAAATGTTATGTTTTGCATGCCTGTGATGCTTATATTTTATCATGTATTTTGTTGCGCAGATGAATTATGGTTAATGCCATTCTTAAAATTATGATAGCAATGATGTATATGAATTACTCTGAGTTTAAATGTGTTTCATTTGCTTAAATGCATGTTGTTTTATAATCCAGAGTGGGTGTTATATTTCCGCGAAGTTTGTTAACCGAAAAAGTGGTGCTACATAAGGCTACTTCTTGCCTTGTCTACTTGCAATTTTGTTCCAAATGAAAACCTCATGCCAATCCAACTCTTCCCAAGTTATTCAAGTCGAAGGAACCACCCAAAGGATTCGACACTTGCTTCTAACAAAGTTGTGTTTGTGTCAATATATCTTCCAATCAACAACTCTGATTCAATCTGCACTAGCCAAGCTCCCCAAGACCGTTTGTGCACCCGATGTCCCATACCACCAACAATTCGATGTCCCATACCATCGACAAACGCCCTCATATCGCTTATCGTGCATCTTATCCATTGTAGTTCTTGACATATTTCTTGAACGACTCCCTTGTTGTCTCTTATATCTTCCTTGAAACAAAACTTCATGCCTTCTGCCATCTGTTCCTGTCTTGGTTTTCTGCTATAGAGAGTTGTTGTCTCTTTCACCCATTGTCGCACCCATCTTGTTTCATAACCAAGCTATTCAAAAATGCACGGATATCATCGCACGTATGTCAACTATGCGACCAACCAAATTCACTTTCTTTGCTCCTCCTACAGACTGTAGGGCCCTCAGGTCTACCTCATCATTGTTTCACCCATGCCCCTCATGGCATCTTCATTTTCTTGATGAATATTCCCAAGGAAAACATGAGCTTGGCTTCATCTGTCAACCTCCCATCCTGTTCGTCACCTATTCGCGAAATATTCTGAGTGCAGTAGTTTCGCACATTCAACAGTCACCTTTGCACTACTTCCTTCGTGCTTTATTTCATCATGCGCGTGCAATCTTCCGATCTGCGTAATTCTGCAACTATCTTCGCAATTGTATCAACATACTGTCCAAATGGACCGAAGCGGAACGAGCCACCCAAAGACTTCCATGCCTAAACACGCCCGATCCAATTCCTCTGTCAACTCCAACCAATGATCTGCGTCATCCCACATTCGCAAGTATCCTGAGAATGCCCTGTCTATCTCATGTCCCATACCATGAGAAGGATCGCATCACCCTGTCCATTGATGTTGTGGTCTAACTCATCACGGATTTATGTCAAGAGTCTCCTTGATCGACTCTTTGTTGCTTTCGTTAATTTCTTGGAATGAATTGTCTCGCCTCTACCAAGAAACTTCATCATTTGGATCTTTGTTGTGATGGTTAAGTCACCCCATAACTCAACCAATATGTCTAAGGCACTCATGCACCAAAGTACCTCATCCAATCCTTCAATCAGAATATGCATTTTGTTGCCTTCTTCGTTACAACGAGCCTTTCAATGTACTCCACAAGAAAGTGCAACAATAATTCAACTCATCCCCATTTGTACCACAAAATATGCCTAAGTCCCTTTTCTGGAACTCACCCAAGTAGATTTCTCCCAGTCTTTGTTCGCATCTACCCACTTTTGAGCACTCTGAATTGTTCGTGTCTTCAACGAAGTTCGCAGCACTTGAACCTCTCTCAACTCTGTGATGGAAACATGTTGGTCTTGTCCTCGGCCAAGTCTTCCTGTCTCTCTTCAATGAACCCAACACAACAACTCAGATATTGTAAAGAACTTTGGAAAAAACATACTTGTTCACGATTTCTTTGGCATCTTCATGGTTCAAGTCTTCTTGTTGTCGCAATTCTACAACCAAAAAACTGTGATGTTCGAAATCCGTCTAAGTCACTTTCCTCATGGTTGCACCCAATCGATCCCACCTTCCATTTCTCTATCTGTTATCTTCGCGCCCTGTAGTACCTCAGCACCAGGACACCATGCACATCAACCGATCATCAAGTCTTCTATTGTTAACCTACATCCATTCGAAAGCTATGATCCTCAATCGCAACCCAACTAACCCAACTTGTCTTCGGCGGTGCACAACACGAATTTGGAACTGTGGGAAATGTACCCAACCACGATCCAAACCATTCATTCAACTAAACCTTCCTTCCCCATTTGTTATCTTCGCGCCCTGTAATGTCCTCGCACCAAGACACCATGCACAATCTCAGCAGTGCACAGCACAAAGTTTTCACGATGGAAATTGTTGATGATTACAGCTTCGTGAGACATCCTCCAGGACATGTTCTCCTTTGAGACCGAGTGAGTCGACCTGTGAGAGATCCCATGTGTTGGGTGTGCCCATGAGATGGGTGTGTCCTTCCTCTCTGGACTGAGATGATATGATGTGTGCCCCTGTGTGGGGTGAGGATGCCCATGATATGGGTGTGTCGTTCCTCTCTAGATTGAGATGAAATGATGTGTACCCCTGTGTGGGGTGAAGGTTCCCATGTGATGGGTGTGCATCAGACTCTGGACTGAGTTGTTATGACGTGTGGTCTCTTGCTTTGTGGACTCAATTGAGTCAGGCTTGAGATGGTACTCCAGATGATTCTCCCGTGGACTTAGTGAGATAGAGATCTGTTGAGTAGGACGTCCCTGTGGATGAGCACAGGTGGACATGCCCCTAGTGGCTGAGCACTAGTAGATGTGTGATATCCCTTGCTATATTGTTTGAGATTAATATTTACCTGTAACCCTATTTGCGATGTAAAGGGTACAGGTTGGCTCCACCATATGTGAAAGATAATTAATGTTTATTGTAATAATTAATTATTTTCTGAGCTATTCAGGTCGAACCTGTTGTGCCAATAGAAACCACTTTTGGTCTGTCCAGACTAGTATAAATAAAGGTGATTTCCCCATTGAGGAAACACACAAGTCACTTGTCATTTGGAAATTTCAGCAAGTACATCTTCTAGGGCTGAAGTGGGCACCTCTCTTGGGCACAAGTTTCAAGGTAGTAGAGCACCCTCTTGTGTGCATTAGGGTTTCATGGTTGGAGGATATTCTCTTGAGAATATAGCAAATGATTCATGGGTTTTTCTCCCTTGTTGAGAATGGTTTTCCCAGGATATTTCTTGTGTTCTTGTGCATGGTTATTCTTCTTGTGATCTAGGTTATTGCAGCACTTGTACATTGTGTAGCTGCATTTTTTTATGGTTCAAGTAAATGCTAAAATGAAATAAACCTCATGCTTGAGCCTAGCATAGTGAAAATTCAACATGGTTTTAGAGCATAGGTCTTGAAGAACCCATTGCATAAGCATTAAATCCAGTCGTCCTCCTTTCGACAATTTTGTACGACCTTCTAGGGTTTCTGAAGAAAAAAAAAAGGTACGACCCTCTCTCTTTTTCAATTTTCAGCACTTTATACTTGGATGTTGGGGCTAAAATTGGCATAGAAGAGTACGACCTCCCTCAACACACCTCCAACAACTCTCAGATTGCAATTCCAAGAAATTTGGATTTTTGGCCCTAGGGTTTCACAGTTTTCTACAGAAAATTCAGATGTAGGGTTTCTGCAACTCATTGAAGGAGATTTTCAGCTCACCAGTGTTATTATGACTTTCAAGGATTATTGTTGGAATTCATAAGCCCAATGAAACCTAATATTGATAGCCTAGCCTAGCTGTTAGGTTTCCTAGCCCAGTTGGTAAGGGTTTGTCAAGAATCTGAAAAAAAATATGATGAACAAAACCTTGGTAGAAGATAGGCTTGATGGATCAAGCAACTTCAGTTTCTGGAAGTCAAGACTTCATATCACCCTTGAAGAGGATGACCTATTGTGGGTGATACAAAAAGATTTACCAGAGACAAATACCGATGAAGAGAAGGAAGAAAGACAGGAAGATGACGTCAAGGCAAGAAAGATAATCATCTACTCAGTAAGAGATCATCTCATGCCTCGTATTGCCAACATGAAGACAACTTATGAAATGTGAAGCATTAAAGAATATTTTTGAGAGTAACAACACCCTCAAAGATCTTACATTGAAGGGCCAGCTTCACAATATCAAGATGAAAAAAGGTGACATCGTTGCTATCTTCTTCATGAAGATGTCAAAGATCACAGATTAGTTAGGTGCCATTGGAGAAATCATATCAGACAGAGAACTTGTTTTGACCACTCTCAATAATCTTCCAAAACATTGGGAACCATTTCTTCAAAGTATCAGTGGTAGAGAACAACTACCTACTTTTGGTCGTCTATGTACAGACTGTACCCAGGAAGAAATCATACTTATAGCTAGAGGAGTGGAAGACTCCCCTCATGATGACAATCATGCTTTTGCACTTCATACAAAGAAATGAGGAAGAAATAAAAGAAACTTTAGGCAAACATTCAAAGACGAGAATACTTCATCAACTTCAGGTTATGATCATAGAAAAGACATGTCAAAGATCCAGTGCTTTAGATGTGGCAAGTATGGACACATTGCGAGAAATTGTCCTACTAGAAAGAGAAATAAAATATGCTTCCACTGCTCACATGGATCCAGACCCACCTCAAAAAGATGAAGACATGAGAGATGAGGATTTCTTCCTCTAAGACCAAATACAAGATTGACCATGACTGTAGACTAGGGTAAGTTTTTGTACTACTTTCCTTATTTGATTAACTTGTAGTTGCTTGCATTCTAATAATGAAGGGTATTATCCCTGGTGTGGGATCCCTCTTGTCTTGGACCATTATCCCTGGTACGGGGGTCCAATTTTTCTTGGTTGATTATTATCCTAATACAAGAGACCAACAAAGTATTGTAGAGTCAGTAAAGGACCTGAGAAGACATGAGATGTCTCCAGGTTAGCAACACAGGAAAAGGAAGATGGCTATCCTTCGGAATGCAGAGGGAATCACATGACTGAGAGGGATTCAAACTATTTGAGAAGAAGGAAGAGACAATACCTTCTCCCCTTCAGTAGTTTAGAGGGAGACAACCATTGTTCCAGTTGATCCAGTGGCTTCAGTTGATGTTACCAGAGACATTGCAATAGGCCATAAAAGGCTTTCCTGGGCTCGTCAAACTATGCAAGAGGCAAAGGGACATGCATCTCCTCGAGGCACATTCCAAGAGAGAAAGAGACCACATAGATTTTTGAGCTATGTTTCATCCATGATCCACATCATTGATACTGAGCCTTCTTTTCATGGAGAAGCAGTAGGTCAATAGGTATGGAAAGATGCCATGACATAAGAGTATCAATCCATCATGAAGAATGATGTGTGGGATATTGTTCCAAGACCAGAAGGGAAGTCTGTAGTGACTTCCAAGTGGATCTATAAGATCAAGCATGCAATTGATGGAAGCGTTGAGAAATACAAAGCGACATTTGTAGCTAGAGGATTCTCACAGGTGGAGGGAATTGACTATGAGGAGACATTTGCTTCAGTAGCCCAATACACTTACATCCGTATTATAATTGCACTAGCTACATCCATGGGTTGGAAACTACATTAGATGGATGGAAAGAAACATTTCTCAATGGTGAGAATGATGAAGAAGTTCACATCGAGTAGCCAGAAGGATTCGTGATACACGACGAGAAAACTCATGTTTGCAGGTTGAAGAAATCCCTATATGGACTAAAGTAAGCACCTTGTGCTTGGTACGAGAAGATGGATGGATTCTTAATGATTTTGGGCTTCAACAATAGTGTTGTTGATCGAAACCAATATTATCATATTATTGGTGATGAGTGCATAATCTTGGTCATGTATGTGGATGACTTATTTCTCACTAGTTCAAAAAGACTTATTGTTGAATGTAAGCGAGCATTGACTTCTGAATTCTATATGAAGGATCTGGGTATGATGCACTACTTCTTGGGACTAGAAGTATAGCAGAGGACTATTGATATTTTCCTAATTCAAGGAAAATATACAGTGGATATATTGAAGAAGTTTGGTATGATAGACTGCAAATCCATGCATACACCAATGGTGATGGATTTGAAGAAGATGAACAATGCTTCTATTGATTTAGGCAAGATTGATCCACATTTATACCGACAACTGATTGAATCATTGATGTATCTGGTTAACACCAGACCTAACATATGCTATGCAGTGAATGTACTTAGTCAGTTCATGAGTCAACCGAGACAAACTCACTGGATAGTAGTGAAGCATGTATTGAGGTATCTACGAGGCACAATTGAATATGGCTTGAGATATGCCTCCAGTGTAGACATGCGTTTGCAGGGATATGTCGATCTAGATTGTTGTTTTACCTTGGGGTCTGCCATGGTTTCTCGGTGCAGCAGGAAACATAGCTCTATGGCCTTGAGTATCGCAGAAGCAAAGTATATAGAATTGAGTGTGGTAGTCCATGAAGTAGTGTGGCTTCGCAAGCTCCTAACAAAATTATTTGATCATGAGATGGATCCTACCATTATTCATTGTGATAACCATATTTGTGTGAAGCTCTCTTAGAACCATGTGTTTCATGATAGATCGAAACACATTGAGATAAAATATCATTATATCAGAGACATGGTGCAGAGGAAAGCAATACATGTGCATTACCTTCCTACACATGAGCAAATTGCAGATATCTTCACCAAACCGATTTCCAAGACAAAGTTTGAGTACTTCCATGAGAGACTTGGCCTGGTGGAGAATGCCTCCCTCGCTGAGAGGGAGTGTTGATGATTACAAATTCGTGAGACATCCTCCAAGACCCATTCTCCTCTGAGACTGAGTGATTCGACCTATGAGAGAGCCCATGTGTTGGGTGTGCCCATGAGATGGTTGTGTCGTTCCTCTCTAGACTGAGATGAGATGATGTGTACCCCTATGTGGGGTGAGGATGCCCATGATATGGGTGTGTCGTTCCTCTCTGGATTGAGATGAAATGATGTGTTACCCTGTGTGGGGTGAAGGTGCCCATGTGATGGGTGTGCGTCAGACTCTGGAAT
This sequence comes from Picea engelmannii, assembly GCA_009831015.1. Lineage (NCBI taxonomy): Eukaryota > Viridiplantae > Streptophyta > Pinopsida > Pinales > Pinaceae > Picea > Picea engelmannii. The sequence continues at coordinate 187,544 of ML792717.1, read as the reverse complement.
GAGTTGTTATGACGTGTGGTCTCTTGCCTTGTGGACTCAGTTGAGTCAAAATTGAGATGGTACTTCAGATGATTCTCATGTGGACTCAGTGAGATAGAGATCTGTTGAGTAGGACGTCCATGTGGCTGAGCACAGGTGGACATGCCCCTAGTGGTTGAGCACTAATGGATGTGTGAGATCCCTTGTTATATTTTCTAAAGTAAGATTTACCTATAACCCTAATTGTGATGTAAAGGGTACAAGTCAGCTCCACCATATGTGAAATATAATTAATGTTTATAGTAATAATTAATTATTTTCTGAATTATTGAGGTCGACCATGTTGTGCCAATAGACACCACTTTTGGTCTAGCTAGCCTAGTATAAATAAAGGTGATTTCCCCATTGAGGAAACACACAAGTCACTTGTCATTTGAAAATTTCAACAACTACATCTTCTAGGGCTGAAGTGCACACCTCTCTTGGGCGCAAGTTTCAAGGTAGTAGAGCACCCTCTTGTGTGCATTAGGGTTTCATGGTTGGAGGATCTTCTCTTGAGAATATAGCAAAGGATTGATGGGTTTTTCTCCCTTGTTGAGAAGGGTTTTCCCAGGATATTTCTTGTGTTCTTATGCATGGTTATTCTTCTTGTGATCTTGGTTATTGAAACACTTGTACATTGGGTAGCTTCATTTTTTTATGGTTTAAGTAAATGCTAAAATGAAATAAACCTCATGCTTGAGCCTAACATAGTGAAAATTCAACAGAAATCATGCTCAGTTGTCTGCTTTGCAACCAAAATTCATTCTTCCATCTAAGTCATGACGGTGACCCAGCTCACCGACTGCTCAAAACACTTATGTGATCGTTGTTGCAACTCTACGACGGTGGTTCCTTCGTCACCACAGAATTAACTTCGCAACCACTCATGTTTAACGCACCTAAACTGACCTTGCTCGCCTGCTTGAGTTTATGTGTCATGTCTACTCAATGAGCTTGCCAAATCGTCCACCAGAATGAGTTACATGGTTTCCTCTGATGTTCGCTCTAATACCATCTGTCACGAGCCTTTCGAGCCTGTGGTCAGGCGGCGGAATCACCCGACGCTCCCATTCATCGTGCGACACCGCAATCGTTCGTTTATCGGTAAAACCACAATAAATTACTTGATTCAGACTACAAATTAATTCATTACAACTTCGTTTATTACTTATGTTATGTTTGCATTATCTTATACTTAGTTGTGAAAGTAAAAGAAACCATTCATACAAGTACAAACGAAACAAATGTGCGAGCGACCAAACCGACCTAATACCTAAAATACATTCTTTACACAAAACCAATCAACATTGTGCTGAGCCAAACTCCTGTGCCACACAAAGAAAGCTTACATAAGGAGCTTTCGCTTAGTAGTTGCGAAAGTCATACAACTGTTCAGTAAGCTACCTTCGTGCATCCTTCATTCATCATCACAGAATAAACCACCTCAAACTTCATCTCTGCGATACCTACATTTCTATCTTGTGAGTCTGTCCCCTTGCTCTGTTCAGACTTTGCCTTCTTGGCTCAACTTGGAGCGACCCTTCATTCCTTGCCACAGTTCAATTTTCCTTAATAACTTCCTTGAGAAAGACTTGCCCAGATTTGTGAAGGTTCTTCTCTAAGGCAACCCAAGTTAACCTCAAGGGTCTACTTGGCTCCTTAGGGAGAGCTCGTCTCCCTCCTTGGTCGATGCCTCAGACTCTTCAATTTGGATTGTGAAGAAGTGTCTCCCAACTCCCCGCCTTAGCCAAATTCCCAAATGCCCAACTCGCACTTGGTTAAATAGTCGCACACCCTTTCCTTGCGACGTGGCTCTTCCAACTGACGCGTCCCTTTGATCGCAAGTCGATCCATGATCTTGGTTGTTTGTCCACTTTTGCGAGTTGAGTCGACTCATCAAGGGGCACACTCATCTTCCAAGCGCGCACTCTTCCCCAATCGACATCAACGTTTGGTTAAACGCGCCCAACTTGTGCCTTTGTCTATTTCCTTGCTCAACCGCATCACAAGACGTTCGTCGCATGTCTTGGGAGTCCATTCTATTGGGTGCACATGCCTTCGACACACCCATCATCACCAACCGTTCATCTCTAAGGTGGGGCACCCACCCAACCGGCTCTTCGGTCAAGTCACCAACCTCCATCGCAAGTCCATCTTAATGAAGTCGTACTCGACACGACATCGCGCACCAAAGTAACCACAACTTCACTCATGAAATAACAGAACGCCCAGTGACTCGTCCGAATCGCAAGTCTTAGCTCATGGAGGGAGCCTGCGCACTCCAATCTAAGCCTGGGGTAGGACAATAATTGATATATTCATTGGCAACATGTCCTCATGCAATTATGACAATATGTTGAGTACATTAAACAAAATTCTTGATTTTCACATACAAATATTCCAAAACATACAACTTGTAGTAACATTCAATCATATTGTTTGCCATTTGATATTGCTTGAATTGCTATCATCGCTTGAGTTGTGTGCATGCATCATTTCTTCATCACGTGTAGGTGATATTGTACTTTGGTTATTTAACCTAATGTTTTCTTGATTGACTCATTTTTTATGTTCCACCTCTTCATGTTCCATCTACAGACATATAAATAAAGTGTAATACACACACACACACACACACACATGTTTTCATAAATAAAAAAGTGTACCATAGCAATGACTGTTTCATAAAAAATACACATTCTTTCGCAACCATGTTGCATGTCGTCTCTCCAAATCTCTTATGTTGGATGCACTCTATATTTTGTTTCCTGCATGTTTAATATGTCATGACAAAGCACAATCGATATAATTAATATCAAGGTTTATTATTGTTCCATTAATTATAAAACATGGGAAGTTAAACAACATAGCTACTTACAAATTATTCAATTAAACCTTGATATTTCAACATATACTCACAACCCATACTTAACCCAATATCTATCAATTCTTCAATTGGTTCTTCTTTGTCTGTTAGCACTTATTACAAGACATCCATGGATGAGTGTAAAATAATTATTTAAATATAAAGGTCATAACAAAGATGAAATTTTAAGTAAGACTGAAAAAGTAAGTATTCACAAACTTTGTGATCAACCCTTTTATTCTTCGTCGTCTTGTCTTATGTGTTAAATGAGTTTCATTTTTTTCTTTTCTACAACAAATAATTGAAAATAAGTATTTCATGTGATAATTAAATTTGATGTACATAAAAGAATAAATGAGTGGTTACATATCACTAATGCACGTTGTAATTGTTGGGATAACTCCTCCTACAATGCAATTATGTTCATTTTTTTTACCATCTCCTTGTACACTTTTTTGGACATCCCCACCAACATGTATTGGTTTTTCCCTCATTTGTCCCTTGGAACTTCCATGGCATGCCTTAACCAACACACGTCATTAATTTAAACCTACACATAATTCAAAGATATTAAATTTTTAATACAACTTTAAGAACTTAGCTTGTTCTCTTGTTGGGATGAGCTACCACCATGCTCGCTACAATAAGTTGTTTTCTTTGAACTTCTATGGACCATATTCTATAAAAAAAAAAGATAGGAATCATCAGATATAAAAACTACAATTTTTTTTACAAAATAAGATTTCGGTGCGTATAATAAACTAGTATGCACCGATGCATTAACAATATTTATACGCATCAATGCTTCAATAATATGTATACCCAATGTGCTTTAATAATATGTATATGCACCGGTGCTCTATAAATTAATAGAAGCACTTGTGCCTCATTACTGTTTATTACGCACCGTTGAACATGTGAACAAAGTTATTTTTATTTTAAACTATGTGGTGCTATTGACAGGAACATGCACATCAGTGCATTATTCTTGTATAGTGCGTACCTCAAACCACATAAGCATTTTTTTAAAAGAAAAATGACAGTGACAAGGTTTGGGATCCAATGCAATGAGTGATCTCATTGCAATAGATATTGAATGTCTCATATACAAGTAAAAAACCCTATAAAAATCTATTGCTTAGAAAAAAAGTTCTACTTGTGAAATATAGAGAGGAAAACCAAGATAAACAACAAGGAAACTAGGGCTTCCAATACCAAATGTAAATGTGAAACCTTTTATTTTTATGACAATGAAATGAAATTTGTTTGAATCAAATAGGGGAAAGATTGAGATGATTAATAGAATACAATCACATACTTGAAATTTCTCCTCTTGTATGTAAATTTGTCTCTTCAAAAAAATCTACCCACTCTAAAGACTTTGCTCGTAAATCTCTCTTGCACAAATCTCCCCTCTAAATTTTGGCAAAAGAATGAAATAATGATTAGGGTTTTCATTTATAAACACACACATTTTGAAAATATAAAACTTTCAATCATTTTTTCGTTGTATATTTCAATGCATTGATTCAGTTTGGAAATTTGTTTTTCTTTTACCCTTTATCGGCGTGTTCGACGGTAAGATGCATTGGTGCATTTTTTTTACCAGAACAGACTGGGGTTGTATTGGTTTTTAAGCGCACCATGGAAGGTTTATGGTTTTTAAATTATTTTTTTGTTTAAAAATCAATTGTTCTAACATGTTCTGATGAATTCGTTATACGCGCACCGATGCACTTTGTTATTGGGGGAGCACCACGATGCATTTTATTTTTTTATAAAATAAAAAACAATATTTTAGTATTTTATATTAATAGCGGTTATCTATGTGTTTTATTTGTTAAGAACGGGTGAAATATGTTTTTGTAAGAGCACCGATGCGGTCAGTCAACTATGCACACCGATGCTCTTGGTCAACTTAGACACACCGGTATTAAAACCTCTGCAAAAACCTCCACCCACCCACCTCTTCTAAACACCTCCATTGTAAACATATAAGGGATAAAAAAAATTGGGGGGATTTCGTAAAAACCTCGGCTATAAAGTGTTCTCCTTGTAGTGCATATAGTATTACTATTATTATTTGTTGAAAGTATTATATTATTTTTGAAACTAATGTAAGCATTACCCATGTGACACCATCTTTATCATAATGGATTGTAAAATTAGTGTCTTTCAATGTAATAATAAAATTGATATGCTAAATGAAACAAATCTTACTTTTTTTTTTTTAATCTTGTATAATTTTGAATGTTATAAAATTCTCTATAATAAATCTATTAATTCATGTGAACTCTATTTGGATGAATATATTAACATTTTAGTTATATTGATAACTTATAAAATTAATATTTCTAGGTTTAATTATCAACAATAAACTCACAACACACTCATTAGACTTAATTATCAACAATAAGCTCACAATACATTCATGACCCCTCTCTCTCCCCAAGCCAGAAAAAACCATTTGCATCATACCTCCTTAACAATTGTTAAGTTGAAAACAATAGTTTGAGAGGTCATTGAAATTCCTAAACCTATATCTTTATCTATAAGCAAATTCATCTTTAATAAAAATCTAGAATACCATGTGATATATGTATTCCCATAGAATCATCTATGACATAGTAAAATGATTATTGTACATTAAGATACATGCACGCATGTGCTGATGAATATATATATTATAGAGTTGTTTTCTTGGGTTAATGGATATATATCATATACATCATGTTTCTTAGTATGAGTTGTTTATTTAATTTTTTATTATAATATGTTTAAGATAAAGCATTTTTTATCATTTATTTTATAGGTTGTTTCATGTTAAGATATTTTAAATCTTGTTCAATGTCTAGTTTCATTATGAAGTTTATGATAATTTATTTTTATCAATATTAATATTTTTTTTAGTTGAAAAGATAGCTCTAACTGATAAACCAATAAATTGTTTTTTTAGTCAAACATCTTTTGAACCTTGAGTGTCTTTTACTAATGTTTGAAGCAATGATAAGAAGCCTCTCATTCTTCATTTTACTTAGCTTGTGTGTACACATTAAGTACCTACTAATAGTCTTACTCTCAATGGGGGTAGCCCAATTTCAAAAAGGAAGATTGAATAATGTGCATTACACTTGATTTTATGGTTATTTATTATAAAATGCTTATGAGTTTGCTCGATTTTTTTACAAGTTTTCCTAGAAACATGATAGCCCCAAACCTCACAGCCATGTAAAATCATTGGGTTAACAAAGGTATTGGAGAGGGCCTTTTTTTTTCCCAAAACCAAAATTTTGCAACTTTATTGTTGTTCTCAATACCAAAATAGGTTTTCCAACTTCCATTGATTATTTTCTCAACACCATAGTTTCAATCTAACTTGTGATGAAAATCAGTTCTTAGATACTTATCAAAATGAACCATTTCCAAGTTGTTATTATTGTAAACAAAATCTAAATATGTGATTTTATTCGATTTAGTAATCATTATCTTTGTTTTATCTATATGTATAGACATCTCAGAGTTAATACACAAATATTTTAGAATTTTAAATTGCTTGTTGAGGACAGAGAGGCTCCTTGCTAAAGGGACAATATTATCTACATATAGAAGGATGATAATGATTAATCTTGGTAGCTTTGTTCTTGCACAACCTGCTTCCTCCAGGCAATCCTATAATGTATTAATATAAATACAAAAATAGTAGGTGACAAAGGACAACCTTGTTTGACTCATATATTGCAATTAATTTCTTCATACTAGGACTCATTATTTATAAACTTTGTCATAACCTTGTAGTAAGGCCTTATTACTCCAATCCTCAATAAAAAAGGAACCCCAATATCTTATAGCCTCTACTAGAGGTTATCTCTAGAGCACAAAACAACAAAGGAGATTAACTTTGTTGTTTCACCAATGTTTAGTTATAATATTTAGAGAGATTAGTTGGTTTAATGTCAAATGATATCTTCAAAAACCAACTTTCTCTTTAGCTCTCTTATCATGAATTTCAAGCCATGGGTTAATATTCTGCGGGCCGGTATTATCCTATACAACTTAGCAAGAAGATGGTTTATCATAATTGTCTTATAATTTGAAGGATTGTTGTTGTTGTTGCTTTTAAAAATAAGAACAATAAATTTTTATTTCCCGGGCCTTAGGAAAGGGTTCCTTAACTTATAGATTGAAAAGGTTGCCAGTGTGAGTAATAAGAATAAAATCTCCAATCTTTAATATTTCAACTTGAGCACCTTCAATGTCTTTAACTTTCCCTTTTGTAAGGTGCTCAACACCAAACTCAATGTATTCAATGTATTCTATAATGAAAATGTTTACTCTCGTAAGAAGAAGGATTTGCTTCTTAGTTGAAACATTAAAAACATTAAGAGATTCATAAATATTTTTAAGGTGAAAGTTCAATTTCCCATAATACTCTTACAAATCTCTTTAAACATTTTGATTTAATATGTTTTTTCAAAATATTTTTTATTTAAATTTAAAAAGGTTCACGAACTTTTCCTTATT
>ML792717.1:151270-168259 GCA_009831015.1 Picea engelmannii | reverse complement strand
AATCTAAATGATAGAATAATTATAAAATATAAACCATTGGTTAATGGAAAAAATATGTAAGGTCGAAAAAAATAAATTTAATTAAATTTAGTATATGAATTTAAAACAATTAAAATATAAATTTTTATATTTAAAATAAATTTAATAATTTATAAATTATACATATTTTTAAAAATGGTAAAATTTGTTATAATATTAGTTGTTAATTGAAAATAAAAATATTTATTAATGATTACTATTTATGAATATAGGTTAATTCATCATCATTATTAAAGGAATACTATGTTATTTGAAATGACTCATTGGTGGTTTGTAAGGGGTAGACGATCCCTCTTAGCTTGGAGAGTTAACTTATTTTCATATTTCAAGAAAAACTAGTTCTTAGCCAATTAAAAGGAGTTTTAGGTCTTACTCCAAGATTTACAAAACATCCAATATTCTTTGTAATCATAATTATGGTTAATACTATCTATAATAGGATCATGTAATTTTTTAATAACATATAGCCTTAATCTCATACATAAAACCAAATACTATCCCAATCATGAATAGAATTTTATGAACAAGTTATAAAACGATTTGCTAACCAATTAAGTTAAAATTCTAAAAGATAGTCAACTTTCTTTCTTGAAACTCTAAAAAAATAACAAAATTGTCAAAACTATCAAATTTGACTAACCGTTTCATTTTTGAAATTCATACTCTAATCTCAATTATAATTTAACCACTTACTCCCCATTATAGGTTAAACTCTTACTCATAAAATACCATTCTCTTATTCCCAATTATAAGTTAACCTCTTACTCCCCATTATAGGTTAAACTCTTACTCATAAAGTACCATTCTCTTATTCCCAATTATAAGTTAACCTCTTACTCCCTATTATAGGTTAACCTCTTACTCATAAAGTACAATTCTCTTATTTTAATGCAATAATGATTAATAATATAAAATTTATTTTTATTAAAAATTAAAATTAATTAGCCTCTGTCCCATAGGCTATTTTTAGCCTCGTGGACGTTAAAAATACTTTCATTTCATTTAACAAATAAAGATCCATTTTAACGAGAAAATGGTTCCAATAATAAGTACGTGTTTCGAGGTCAGGCTGTCAATTCCACTACTACTACAGTGATCATATCGATTCCACTATTACAATAATTCTATCGAAGTCGACCATTGCTTGAATTTTGTACATACGATATTCTGACGGTATCTGAATTAAAATTCTTTTGATTATGAGCTAAATATTTTATCATTAAATTTAATCTTGACGGCGTTAGCTTAACGGCGCCATGGAAAGTGTTAACGTGCTTAACGATGGAGTGGTATAATTAATCGATACTGGTTTCGAGATGCATCTTATCCAACAACTATTCACTTCGGTCCAAATTAAGGTGGTGGAACATTAAAACGACCGATACAAAAGCGGCTCTGGTAGGCCCACCCGGCACCACATGGTCGCCGGAGCAGACCCCACCCACCAAACCAACCCGTGATGGCAAAGGGAAATAGCACATGGAGGGCTACTTAATCACTTAACCTCTCCACATCAAATAATGCTGTTGGCATTCATACTCGGCAACCATAACAAGTGAGTCGGTCCGTTCTCGCTCTCGCTATATATATTATTAACATCAGAAAATATCCTTTTTTTTTCCTGCCGCTGATGTATTGCTTTGTCTACCCGACAGGCAGGGGGCAGTGCAAGAAGCCAAGGAAGGCGATTCCATGGAAGAGTGGTCAGGCGATGCGTTCAGATCCACAGAGACCGAAAATAGCAGAAAATGGACAGAAAACTTGAGCGAATTTGAAAGCATTTTGGACACAGGCGTCAAAATTCTTAACGGAGAAGAAGACTATGGAAATAATGTAGCTTTGCCAAGAAAGCGCAGAGTTGCAAGTACTCGTTACAGTAGCAGTGAGAATAGTAATCATACTAATGAGGCGGAGGGTTTTCAAGAACAGCTTAAGGGGTTCGTGAAATCTACTGGGGAACTGCTCGAGAAATTAGCTCAAGGTTGCCGAGATGTGGTGAAACAGAGCCTTGGCGTCGAGGATTCAGTGCTGGTGAGAAGATTTGGCGGAATGTGGGCCAAATTTACCCCGCATATGGAGGTGGTCAACCAATTCTTGCCAGAGGATCGAAGTCCTGCTCATGTCTGGAGCGTCCTGTTCTTTGTATTCTTCTTGACTGTTGCAGGCATGCATTCTTTTTCCCTACTTGTTTTAATTTTCAAGAAGTATATATATATCCTTAATCTTTACAAGCATTTTGTATTTGCAGGCATTTCTAAAGAAAATCTGGAAACATTTCGTGTAAATTCTTTTTCAAAAGAAGTATGCTTGCAACCGTATCTTCAAAAATTCTGCGAACATTCACCTTATTTCTTTATTTGAGAGCACTATTTTAATTCCTATTATTGCTTTGCAAACCTTTTCTTAACAGAATAATATTCTAGTCATCTTTTTTAAATAAATAATTTTAATCCTTGAACTTCTTTATCTAATTTTCAGTTATTGTATTTTTTTTTATAGTTGTAAATATTTTGTTGTAAAATCGGCAGGCTTTTTATATATTTTAAAATTTGATAGCAGCTTTTACTTAGGTTCTTAATCCGCATGAAGATTTTGTTTTTATTAGTATTTGCTAGTATTTATGATGTTTCTTGATTTGCAAACAAATGTTCCATATATTTTCTTTCTCCTTTGAGCGCTTTTTTTTTTTTTTCATTCTTGGACTACTTAATTTAATTTATTTTTCAAGCAGTATTTTCTTTTCTTCGGATGTAGAAGCATTTTCTCATTGTAAGTGTTTGTATGTAAACATTTCCTGTTTGTATTTTGTAACATGAAGTAATTTTTATATATGATTTCTGCTTGCACTTATATTTTTTCTCTCTTTTTTGAATATTTGCAAGCATTTGCTGCCTTTTTCAATTTATATTCCCAAGCATCTTCTATTTTCTTTTTCTTTATATTGCAAGCAATTTCTGCTTATATTGCGTGGTTTGCAAGAATTTTGCCCTTTTTCTTTTCCAAGGAAACACTTTTATAGGGAAATTCAAGGGATGCTTTCTTACATTTGTGGATGGCATTCTTAGCAAACCTGTTGCCATAGATTAGTGCACCTAATCTAGGGGATTTGAATGGGGCACCTATCGGTACAAAATTAGCCAAATGCCCACCAATATTGGCAACCACAATTTGAGCTAACCCCTTGAGCTGAATTTTGTCATTATTTACAAATCTTTTGTAACTATGTTTCTTAAATGACACATGGAAGCATCTTTCACTCAAAAAGAACTATAAGGTCATATGTGCAAGTGTTTTATGAAATATTTTCTAGTAAAGGAAACTATCAGATATGCTTCCTTAATACTTTGGTGCCAAGCACCCACCACCTATCAAGAGGTGGCACATCATGTCATAGCTTATGGCGTGTAACCACTCAGCCTGACTTAATGGCCATGCCAGCTCAATCGTTTAACAACAGCCCCTTTGCGGGAAAGCGCTGGCCTGTAAGGGAAAACATCTCACATCTTGGGGGATTTGAACCCTGGTGGAGACTATAACAACACCCTACTTTCACTGACCTGACAAGTCCCCTATGACAAGTATTTTCTAGTAAGGAAATGTTTATACATAATTTTTGTTTTGATGGTTTGAATTCAAGCATATCATTTAGCGTTATAATATTTAAACATTTTCTGCATCTGTTGTTTAGTCTTTAGCCATTTATATATGTATTTTAGTCTGAACATATTCTACTTATTTTCTATGTTGAGAGCATTCTCTAGTTTAGGAGAAGCCGACCTGGCAAGCACCCTTGACAAATATTCTCTATTAAGGAAATTTTTATGCATAATTTTCATTTTGATGATTTAAATTCAAGCATATCATTTAGCGTTATGATATATAAACATTTTCTGCATCTGTTGTTTAGGTTTTAACCATTTATATAGGTATTCTAGTTTGTACATATTTTATTTGTTATCTATGTTTGAGAGCATCTCTAATGTAGGAGAAGTTTGAAAGCAATTTTTTTGAACTTTTTGCAAGCACTTCTTAGTTTTTAAAAATCTGTGAGCATTGTAGTATAAAAAATTTCAAGGGGATGAACATTTTTCAGTTCTTGGAATATTCTTATTTTTGTTTTAATTTGCAAATATGTTAACAATTAAAAATCTGCAAATATTTGTTTGTACCTTCTCAACTTATTTTTTTATCTTTCCACAATAAATTTATGTTTTGAATAATTGCTAACACGAAATATAACATATTTTCATTAATGTTTTAATTTTATTTCATGTCTCTCTAGAAAAATTGAAATCAGGTTTTGTGCACAACATGGAGAAATTCAATGATGAATGCAAGGAGTTGCAAACAGAATATAGCTGTTACTCATCATTTTCTCAACATTTAGATGGTATGTTGCACTACAATACTTGTGGTTCAAGAGGTGTGTCTTGCTTGATTTGGGACTCCCTTAAGGGCAGGGTCACCATGGCTACCTTAGACATTTTTGTTAGATTCATGTGGGTCAGGATCCATAGCATGCTGCCCTAGCCCCAAGATATCTACATCGCCATGTGTTACTTTCCCTTTACATCCTGAGGTTTTTCTCTCCATAGAGTTTAGATAGGGATCCTTACCAGGATTTATATGCAAATATTGTTCAATATTCGGCCCGGGGTGATGTCATTCTCTTAGGGGATTTTAATGCTTGTACATGATCTCACCAAATACCACTTGATGACAGGTTAGAGGATGTTTTTTGTCTTCATGAGATTGGTGTTACATTTATCGTCTCGGCGAATTTATCACCAAGGGTCCAGAATATAACTTATTGGCAGTATCGGGGAAAATATCGGAAATTATCATAAATTATCGGGAAACTTAAAAAATACAAAAATATTTATTTTTTTTTCAATTTTTTAAACATCTAAAGAAACAACAACATCAACCAAACACATTTCTACATAAATTTGAAAATAAAACTGATATATAAGATGTCAAATGGTACATTACACATTGATATTGGAATATGATATCTGTCTCGAGTCATAAGTCCTAACAGGATAATCCAAAATCACATCAAAACAAAAATAAATGTATCTCATGAGATTATCATCATGATGCATCTAGATACTACAAGGATAGTCATAATGCACTAAGATATCAATGATTCCCTCTTCCCCTTTTACGGGCAAAGGTCACCATTGGTGGTTTTCCTTTGGAAGCAACAGGTGGATGTGTTGAGGCTGAACCGGAGGTGAAAGGTGCAACTGCTGGGGATAAGGTGGAAGCTGATGTGGGTTGTCTTCGAATTCTTCCCCTAGTTTCCTGTCTCTGTGGAGGTGGTGGCTGTAGCTTGCAGTACACTCTCAATGTCTTGGCTCCATATCTATCTCTCTTGGAAGTGGAACATCCTCCTCCTCCTCCTCCTCCAACTCATTAGCATCATGCTCCAACCACTCAGGTGCCTCCTCCATGATAGGCCTCTCGGTCTCCACTTTCCATGGACTCGTGGTGTCAATTGCATCCAATGAAATGACATTCATGTTGGGTGCTTTGTCAATTTGCTTCACCCACAACTTGAGATTATAGTAGACATAGACCATTTCATTAAGGTAGTGGACATGTAATACCCCTAGGCCGAACCCCAATTGTAGTGTAAATATAATGGAACACATAGGCTGGTGAGATGGGAACTTTTGGGCCAGAGTGCCTTGTATATATGTGTTTTGAGGCTAGAGTGCCTATGTGGTTAAGAGGTCAGAAAAGCCAAAAGCTACAATGGGGCTAGCAACCCATCTTGTAGTATGTAATCACACTCTGAATTTAATGAAAAACATCACTGTTGCAGACCATCAATAAGCTGGAGGGCCCGGTGTCCCACCGACATCCATGTCAGCAACCACATTTGTGCTAGGAGGGTGACGTGTTATGACACGTCAGTTCCATGTTGGGGAACAAGGATGACGTGGAGCCACGTGGCGGTGAGGTGCACTTTGACCAAGAAGACCTAAACTTTGGGAGGCTGTAACCTTTGATCCAGAGCTTAGAATGAGCATAGTTATAGTCATTGGAAAGCTCTTGATGAGCATAATTAATCTACGAAGTTTAATTGGGGAAACGAGGTAGTCGGAAAAAAAAGAAATTTTGACACCCCATCAGCGTAAGAGGAGACTAGGGGGTTGGGTGTGTTGCAGGACATCTAACCTGTATGAGGGCTATTTTGTATTTGGAGCCTAGAGGATGATGTCCCATGGGCATAAATTAAAATTAATGAAATTATAAAAACTAAAAAATTTAATTTGAACATTTCTAACTTGTTGTGTTTCTTGGAGTGTATTTTTTCAAAGATACTCCAGTTGCGCTCACACCTTGAAGAGTTGCAAGTTTGACTAAGCACCCAAATGGAAAGTTTTTGCAACTCTTGGACTCTTCTGTTATAGTTTGCCTACCAAACATTTACAATAAATAAATGGAAACGAAAGACAACGAATTATATTTCTATTGAGTAACAAATAGATAGAAATGAAAGATTGAAATTTGAAAGTTTGAAACAAATTTTACTTGTAGCTTCCCTGGCATCCTAGTGGTCCTGTATTTGATATCCATATCATAACCGATTGTCCCAACAACCAACTTATATATCTCCATTTTTTTGGAAGTGTCTGAGCGTTCAGTGATGTTAACCCCTAGATTTTCTCCCTTGAAAATCGTGAGGGTTAAGAGCCAACATGTTCTTTTTTTGTTGGCATTCAGAGATTTTCCAAAGACAGTTGTGTTTTGAGCCACGGTTGGTCCCCACCAGGTATAGGTACAGGACTGGTTAGGTAGTGTTCTTTATTTCAGAGACAGAAGTTTTCATAGGTTTTCATGGATAGAGAGAGATGTCTATATATAGTATATTCCCTACTTTTGAGGAGATAGAGATTGGAGGCCCGCATGGTAGTATTGATCACATATTCAGAGTCTTTGCGAGTTCACGAGTCCATTGAGCATTTTCTGGACGACATGTGAGAAATTTACTATTTTTAGCAGGTGGAGTTCTAGGCCTCAGATGATGATTCTGACCACATATTTAGATTCCTCACTGAAAATCAAATCTGATGAGTATAATTTCATTGACATGCAATGAGATTCTATTTTTAGCATTGTCTATTTTTAGACATACTATATTTGGCAGTGGTCTTTTGGTGGTTTTGGACATATTTGGTGCTCTCACAATTTCTTGTCGGACTGCTATTTTTAGCATGTCTATTTTTAGCAGAGCTATATTTAGCAAAGGTGGTTGCCATGTAGGGTGACAAGTGGCAAGTCAAAATTTCAACATTTGGCAAAGTAAGAGTGTGACATGTGGCACTTTATTACATGAGCACGTGGGTTGCACCTTTGAGGGTACGTGGCATGTTCTACAAGAAAAGCAAGGCGTGTGAGTGAGTTGGCACACGTCAAATGGCGTGATTTAGCGTAAATGAGTTAACTAAAGATCCACTTCTCCTTTCTCCCACTTCAAACTTCCCTTCTCTCCCATACACGTCTTCACATCATTCTTATTTTTAGGATGAGCGTGTTTCCCATCTTTCACCTTTTCCCATGCGCCTCCTCTCTTATATATCTCACATTACACCCTTTTGTTCAACATGTGTTATTTTCTCTTGTGTGCATGTCTCCCTCTTGTCTCCCACACGTGTGAGCTCTCCTTTTCATGTGTAGACATCTCCCTCACTCATCTCTCACTTTCCACCACTCCACTCCCCTTATCTCACGTTTCTTTCTCATCATGTGCCTTATCTCCCTCTATATCCACTTGGGTGCACTTCCCCATGCATCCCACATGTGTGCATGTTCCTCTCACCTCATGCACCCTCTCCTCATCCTCATGCACCTCCTATTTTTTTCTTGGGTAATGTGCCACTCTCTCTCTATAAATTGAGGCTTCTCCTCATTGTTGAGGGTCGACTTCTCTGAGCAGCAACAATACTCTCTCTCTCTCATCATTCTTCTCCTTAATATAGCTTCTAGTTTGTGATTAAAGAGTAATAGTTTGTGATTAAAGAGTAATACTTTGCTGGTTATGTACTTATGTTTAGTGGTGAAAATAGCCCTTTGGCACGAGCAATAATAAAGTGTTGGTGTGCTCGTATCAAGCTGTCAATTCTTGTCGTTATCGTATTAATTTTTATGCATTGATTAGTTGCTTTTAGCATATTGTTGTGGTATTTTGAGCCTTATAACATCATATCTTCCCTTCTCTCTTTTTCATTAAAATTACTTATGCTGCAAGGTTTTTCGTCCAATAAATTTTAAACATTGTTACGTACCCTTCGGTGGCCTAAACGCTATCTAGATAACATTTTCTTGCTATTGTTTTTGTGCATTTAATTGCAGATTTTAAGAGTTTACGTCAGCAAGAAACAACTTAGGGACACCCCCCTGAGGTTGGCACGCACCAGCCCAAACCCCCCTGAGGTTGGTATGCACCAGCCCAAACGGAGAGGAGGTTTGTTGGTGACACTTAGGGCATTCTTTCCTAGAATCAACTTCTTTTACCCGCTGATGTTTACTGTATTTCAGATCTGATTTGGGTCAAAAAGTGTACTTACAAGCGGGAGTCAACACCATCCTCTGAACACATTGGAAAAATCCATCCATAACCTCAACATTAAATCTAAAACCACATGCATAACAGTACACGGGGTTGAGGTAGAGACCTATTGCTTGAATTGGACGATGGAGAGTATTGTTCCATCGCTCATCAATCACACTCCATATCTTGGCTTGCTAGTGCATCCCTCCTCCCCCTTGTCCTCATAGTACCGTTGGACAACTTCCCTGGCCCTATTCGTGGCCTCATACAACTAGCCCAATGCGGGCTTGTCACCATCAACCAAGCGAAGAACGTTTATCAAAGGTTCACTAATGGCACACAACTCGTACACTCCCATCCGGTTCACTAATGGCACACAACTCTACACTCCCATCCAAAAACTTTGATTGTGTCTCTCAAGTTGGGCTATGGCTTTCCCATCCACTTTAGTGCTGTAGACACAAGCATTCCACTCATTTGAAAGAAACATCCTCTGCAACTCCAACATAGAATTATGGAGAGATTGAAGAAAAATGAAGATAGTGGTGAAACATGTGATTGTGGGACAAACCAACTCCTTGTGCCCTGTGGACTGTCTCATGAGTGTAAGAACATATGTATGATTATATATTTTTTTTTTGTGACACTCCTAGCTGAATCAACAATTTCCTTGATCCAAGAAATTTTTCCCATGTCCTCTAACATCAAATCAATGCAATGGGTGGCACAAGGAGTTCGATACCTCTTCATAAACAACTTGCTAGCAACATTGCTCGTAATGACTTGGATACCATACTGCTGACCTATCTCCTAGATGAAGCCATTCAACACCTCACATAGTAACTGTGCATCTTTAACATGCGCAGATGCATCAACATATTTAATAAACATTGTTCCCTTCGGATAATTAACCAAGAAATTGAGAATGCACTTGCCCTTCCCATTTGTCCAACTGTCCGACATAATGGTGCATCCAGTGATCTCCCATGATTTCCTAAGCTTAGCCAATCTCTTTGTGCAATTAGTGTTTTCCCCTTGAAGGAGAGGCTCTCTCACGTCATTATAGGAAGGGCCCTCATACCCTAGACCAACAATAGCAACGACTTCAAACATGGAATGGTAGAATGGGTTGTTCTTGGCAATGTTGAATGGAATGTCATTCTATAGAAAACATTTGGCCACAATATTGTCGACCTCCTCCTCCTCCCTTGTTTTATTTATTGACCGAATAGAAGGTTGTCCCTTAGGCACTAACCTCGACACAAAGAAAGGTGAGGACGCTGAGGGGCTGGGAGTTTTGGAAAGTGAGCCCAAGGATTGGATTTTCCCCACCCTTGAGAAGCTTGTGTTTTTATTTGCAAGCTCAAGCCTCATTTCTTCTCTCTGATCTCTCTTTTTAATCATATCAAAAATCGATTGATTTGCGATATGGACAATTTCTGGGGTAGATGATGGGAAAATATCCACTTCATTACTTGGGATTTTGGCAGGGTGGTATTTCAAGCAGCTGATTACGCTAGACATTTCCATTCCACATAGCTTGCAATTCAACCTCATTCTATTATGACCATCATATGGTAGACCATACTCCCACATTGGCCACATTGGGTCCAATGGCTTTGGTATTTTGAAATTTGTAGAGCACTGAATCACTGATTAAATTTTTAAACCTATGGCACAAAACAAATGGGGAAATTTAGAATCTAGATCCACAAAAAACTTAAAGAATGTTGCAGTTAAAATATTATAGCTACGTAAGTGTTAAATCTTCTATTAGAAAGGGCAAGAAGGGGTATATCTAATGGACATTGCAAACCCTATACTAAATCTTCAAAAACAATGAAAATCAAGGCATGAATTTTTCTACATACCTGGGAATATGGATATCGTAGATTGGAGTATATCATCACTCCACAAATGCTTGCTTGATGGCAATGAAAACTGCATATTTCCCCTTGTTTGCGTGATGGAAAATAGTCACAATATCCTCAGAGCTCATTCCCCTTGGTGATTTTTGCAAAATGAGGGTAAAAAAAAACCCAAAACACCGTTTTAGGGTGAGTTGGACCACGATAGGGCGATAATTTAGATCATTTCGTGATAAATACTAAAATTATCGCGATAATTTCGAAACCCATAATTTATTGCAATAAATTAGGGTGATAATATTGCCACTTTGGTTTTTCGGGTATTTATCATGATAATGGTGATAATATTGTGATAAATGTAACAATGCACGAGAATGAACCAAATTCAATGGACCTTCATAGGGTTTCAGAGGATGCTTTGGGACCCCTCTTAGCATATGACAAACATCTTTTGCACCTCGGTGAGTCCCATGAGTTGCTGATCTTGAACAACATTCCTTGCTTTCTAGATTCTAGCAAGTTTACTTGCTTATCGCATAATGGGGGTGCTAGTCTGATTGATTATGCCTTGGCCAACTAGGACTTGCTCTATCATATCCACCAGTTTTTGGTTACCCCCTTCCTCGAGTTGACCATGCTCACTTATCCTTCTCTCTCCAAGCCAATCTTTCTCCCCCCCATTTGCCTCCTTCCTTTGGCCCCCCTCGTACTACCATCTTGTTTGATGAAGGGSATCTAGATGCCTTTTGTTCCCACCTCCAACAACTACTTCCTCCTATCTCTTGCTTCTTGTCCTTGGAGTTTGCCTCTTCTAAATACGATCACCTCTCTTTTTCCATTTGGGAAGCAACTCTCAATGCATCCCCCCATACTACCCACCTTTCATCCCATCCCTTGAATCATGGGTCCATCCCTATCAGCTGGTGGTGCGACGATGACTGCAAGGTGCACCATAGACAACTTTGTCACACCCTCCTCCATAACCCCACCTCCTACCCCCTCCTCCGTAAATCATACCGCTACCTTCTTCGTCACAAGAAACACCTATATATTTCATAAAGGAGATGTAAGTTGCATGAAGCTTTTCATCATTCTCCAAAGGCCCCTTGGCACACTGTCTTTCCATGCCATTTCAATCTCTTGTACGACCTTGAATCTCAAGCCATGTTCATCCATGCGACCGCCATTTATGATGTACCCCAACAACCTCCCATCTGAGTCACCTCCTCCCCCCCAGTCCCATGTCACCTATTCTTCTACATGGATATTGGACATGCAATTTGGGAGTTGAACACCAGAAGAGCTGTGGATGTAGGGGGCTTCCAAGCCGAGTTTTTTGAACATGGTATACTAGCTCTTCTTGATTACAACACCGATTTGTTCGACCATGTTGTTTGCTTGAGCTTTTCACAAACATGGTTCCACCACACTATTCACCTGATCCACAAATCAAGGGCTATAACTAATCCGAACAATTATCGGACAATCATGGTGGGTCACACCTTCCCTAAGCTTTGCTCTACGACCCTTCATCTTTTGTTATTCAAGGAGCTTGAGAGGAGACACCATTGGGCTAGAGGGCAAGTAGGTTTCAGTTCGGAGCATCAGACCATTGATCATATTCTCACACTCCAAGCCATCATTGAGTAGGTCAGGCATCGATCTTTGAAAGTTTTCTATTGCTTTGTTGACTTTCAAAAGGCGTTCGACTAGGTCCTGAGGGAGGTCTTGTTTCAGAGACATAGAGACATTGGCATCTCAAAGGCCCTTATGACGACTATCATGCGCTTCTATGAGTTTGTGCTTAGCAGACTTTGCATAGTGCACAGACTTTTAGACTCCATCAAGAGTACCATTGGAGTGAAGTAGGGATGCCCTCTTTCCCCTACATTGTTTGGGATTTACATTGATGTGTTGGAGTCTTTTCTTCAGGAGCATATACAACTAGGTGATGGGTGCTTTCTTCACTAGGTATTGATCTCCCTTCTCCTTTCTGCCTATGTTGTGATCCTTTTGTCCTCCACCTCGGAAGGGTTACAGAGATAGCTTGATGCCTTAGCTAGCTTTTGTGATCTTTGTCAATTGATGGTCATCAACCTTGGTAAAACCAAAGTAACGATATTTAATGGGATGAAGAATGTTCTCTCAGATTACCATTTTTACTTTCGAGGGGTGGAGGTCGAGGTCACCATTGCATACACATATCTAGGGGGTCAGTTATATGGGCCTAGATTTGGCTTGAGGAAATCCCTCCAACCCCAGATCGACAAAGGCTATGGCTCCTTTGCTCTCCTCAAGCGTCAGTGTTTTGAGAACCGCTTCCAGGACATACTATCCAAGATGGATCTCATGGACAACATTATTAGATCTATAATTCTCTATGGTGCAGAGGTATGGGGACCTAGTCTACTTGAGTTGGACTAGGTCGTGACAAAGAGAGTTTAGATCCTCATGCTTTGTGGCTTCATTAGATGCAAGAGGGCAGTTCCATAGGCCATTGTTTAGGTAGAGTTTGTAGCCCTTCCCTGTAGGACTGAAACAATCTTTGGTCTGGTCTCCCTTATTGTCCGAGTTTGGTGCTATGCCGACTCATCAGTTGGTAGAGATCACTATCCTTACCTTGCTTACTTATATTTAGAGGCCCTAGCCACTTCCATTACTTATAGTCTTTTTCACTATTGGTTTGCAGAGGTCACTTGTCTACTTCAATCGATTGGGATTTCGATGGACTACCTCCCCCCTTTCAGATATTCTCTTAATGCCCTTGGTTGAATCTTGTCAACCAAGTAGGAGTTGAATAAGATTATTAAAGAGGACATCTTTAGATAATATATATAGGTTACTTGGGTAGATTCTCCGAGGGGGTTAAACCCCAAGATGGCCTTTTATGTAAAACACTGCATGGAGTTTAGGGATGGCTTTATTGCTTGTCCCCCCTTATACACTTAGACTTTGGATGCATGCTCTTCAGATTTCACTTGGGTAGTTTTGGGTGGGTTCTCATTGGCTTTGGGTCGAGACAGATCGTCATATTGCATGAGACAACAAGATTTGCCAGATACGCCATCTTCGAGAGACTGAGATGGAGAAGCACTTTATCTTCAGGTGCCCCATATATTATGAGATTAAAGGATGGTTTCATTGTCTTTTCAGGGAATTCTTAGAACTCTCTCTCCATCTTCTTTCAGTTCTCGGACCAGTGATACTTAGCCTTGTACATGCGGGAGTCCCTCAACCTTATATCTCACTATATCCATCCACCCCCAGAAACCGGACACCTCTAGGCCGATCACTTCGTTCTTTTTGGTGCTCACATTAGGTAGAGTCACCAAGACGTTGGTAGATAGTAGCACTTCATTAGGCATTAGATATTTGAGGAGCAGAGAGACCCATCAAGCTCAGACTATACACAACATAGGCAGATAGGGTGCTTCCTCTAGATCTCATCATTGGGCTACCTTATCTGGGCAGCTAGACATATCTTAGGCTAGATCTTCTAGCTCACCCAAATCCTTAGATCAATGATCTATCATTAGTTTCTTCTCTTCAGCCTCAGATGTTAGGAGTGGGAGTATTGGGGTGGTTGATCAGTGTCTCTCAGGCGATACATTATCCCCTCCCCCCTTGCTAGAGGAGTTATTCTTGGGTTCTTAGCAACACTCTCATGTTCCTGCATCACCGATCTACTCTCTCGTTTTATTATACTAAACTACAAAGTCTTATCTATTATAGCATAGTTTAGATTTGCTGTTACCTTGTTGCTTTTATTTCTACTTTATAGGATTAGCACTCCCACTTTATATTCTGCATTATTGTACTTAGCAGTCCCTTTGACCTATTTGTGGTCATTTTGTTGGACATTACTAAAATGATCTTATCTTGTCTACTTCTCTTAGCCTCGATACATATATGGTGTTTGGAATATGGATTTATTTGATTAGTAGTGAGCACCGTGGCCATCAAAAACATGGCTAGTCAAAATTACTTCAACACTCTTTTCTCTGAAGTTTTGTCTTCTACATGGTTATAATTTTTTCGATGTTTTATTTTTCCTTTGTATATTCATATCATTTATGCTTTCTTCAATTTTTTTTACTTGGATCATGGTGCTTTCTGTTGGAGGCCTTCATGTATTTGTACAAATGGTTGTGATTTATGTTTTTGTTGTTTCATTTTTATTTTTAACTAAAACGAATGTTGTTTGTATTAAAGGAAAGATGCGACCGAACCGTTCAACAAGTTAATACAAAAAAAAAACGAAATAATCCAAGTCCTAAGATTCAAAGACCCCCAAAATTTAAAAAAAATTACTTGCTTTGCTATTCCTATGGACCTTTTAACATAGCTAAAGAGCCTACTACTATATATCCTAATGAACTTTCCTAACAACAAAACAGCTTTACATTGCATGAAAAACCTGGAAAATTAAAAGAAGACATGCTCATTGAGGGCTTCTTAGTTGACGTCCTCTTGAAGGTTGAGGTCCAAATTTGGGTTTTCAAATGCATTTTCTGATAGAGCTTGTTGAATTGTCTCCTCATCTTTAACCATCGTTCTAGTTGACCCAATAGAAACCCTGGGAAAGGAGGCTATAGATTGGGAGCTCTTTGCAAAACTAAGAATCAACTGGAATTGCATATTGCTATCTGTTTGTGAACTTTTGCTGCTAACTTTGC
This sequence comes from Picea engelmannii, assembly GCA_009831015.1. Classification (NCBI taxonomy): domain Eukaryota; kingdom Viridiplantae; phylum Streptophyta; class Pinopsida; order Pinales; family Pinaceae; genus Picea; species Picea engelmannii. The sequence goes on along the minus strand of ML792717.1, from coordinate 153,113 downwards.
ATTCTTTATAGCTTGAGACAAATGAGGAATCATCATTCTATTGGTGTGTTCCAATGCAGCCTGGAGTTCAGCCAATTGACTGGAATTCACCTCTGTGTCCTTCAAAGGTCAGAAATTTCACGTGGGATACACCTGCTAGAATGCTTGTCTGTCCATTTTGAACAAGAACAGGCAGCTTGAACCAGAAGAGGAGTCAAACACATTCCAAACAAAAGAGAGAAGACGCCCCGCTGCCAAGGGTGCAGCGGGAGAGGGACATAACACCTGGAGCATTGCGCCACGACCAGACCAAATGCAAGCAGAGACCCAACTAGGTTGGCCGAGGGATTAATTTGGCAAAGACCACATAAATTCATAAAACTTATCCCACCTACTCTCAATGGCAAGATCACTTAATAAGTTAATAGATAAATTCCCTCTCTTTGCCACACTTTGAGTAAGGAGTAGTGGGTATTGGAATCCTTGATTGCAATAAGGTTAACAAGGATAAGTAGACCTTGATACAGGGCCAGTGCTTCAGCTTGGTTAGAAGATGTGCCTAATCCCCAAGTGTAGTTTAGTTTAATATTTCCCTCGAGATTAAAAATAACCCCATGGTTGTGAAATTCTTAGTGCAAAAATGTTCATTGCTTTAATTTTTTAAGGGGCATAATCTCATTCACTAACTATGCTTATAAAGCTAAAATAGTTAGTAAAATACCAAGGGTTGAATATGTTCCTTGTGTGAGACAAATCTTGGTTCCAAATGTATGCTTTTGTTTTGATGAATGCTATCCTTTATGCAAATAGATCTTGAAATGGACCACAAAACACTTGGGTTTTGACCTGAGTGATTTTGGTTGTATTTGAAATCACAATATGGTATATTGGGGTTTTGACCTAGGTGATCTTGAATTATACTTCAAATTGAGACAATGGTATTTCTGAATTTTGGCCTTACATGCAATATTCTTATCTAGAGAGCTTTCAAATTCTCAAGTGAGACAAATGAAGCATTTCATAAGTTTGCACTAATTAGACTGCGTCTATCCTGATATTCCATTTGGATTAGATTTGGACTTTCCTCTTCTTGATGGAGGGAACACGTACCTGGTTTGTTACCTTTTCAAGGGAAAAAGTAGATGAAAAATGTCGTATGGAATACCTGGCTAAAATGAAACTTTTGAGCAAAGGTGATGCTCCTTTGTATGGGAATGTCTAAGGTGAAGTTCTTGAGTGAAGTTGATGCCACTTCGTGCAGAAATCAAATTCCAATGGAATTTAAAGTTTGTTACACATGTAGGGGAATGACTTTAAGGTAGGGAGTCAATGTTAGATACTCAAATATTAAAATTTCGAGATATTTATTGCATTATAAAGATCTTTTAAGTATGATATGATATATGTTAATTATGCATGACAGATAATAGTGTCTGTTCATGCTTTCATAGGAAAATCATATAAAGAAGATGGTTGGCCTTTTGAATGTATTTGCCCTATTTCAACGAATATGTACTGATCCTTGGATAGCCTGATGCACAATGATTTTTTTTGAACAAGACACAAGATTTGCTGATATGACAACTTTTTCCATAATATGACTGTCTACCTCATCCCAATTTATGAATTGATTTAGATTCAGGGTGATATGTTGTATATAAGCTTGTATTTAATTTGCATATGATGTATGTCCAAATATGTTATTGTTTTATTATCCTTGCAACCCATTTTTTCGGCCTTCTTACAATTGTGTTATTTGCATGTTGGGTAGTAAATTCCTTTTTTTCGGAAATTAAAAAAAATAGCATTAAGACAAAATATATCACATTTCACAACAGAGCATTTTGCTATCTTGCCAATTTTC
>ML792717.1:117748-137263 GCA_009831015.1 Picea engelmannii | reverse complement strand
GATGAGATCTACCCTGAGGGTTTGATCCATGATCCCTTAAAGCTTTTTCTGAGCATACATCAAAGAGGACAACAACAACATATCAGGTAATTCTGTTCCTTGTTTCAGCTAAGGTAATAGTTAAGTAAATGTTCTGTTATTTACTGTTTTATGCTATCAGAAATTTTAATGTCTTGCTGATCCTAAATTACAGTAGTTAATGTTTGGTAATTTAAAGGAAAATATTTCTGTTCTAGCTAGCTACTGTTTTTGCCCTTAAATTCTAACTACATGGAATAGTGTATTGCATTTTAATGCCTTGTGTAGTGCAGTAAGTGTTAAATTTTGTGTTTACATATTCACTGCCATTATCCGTTCTTAGTTTTTGAAGTTGATGTACAAATTGTTTTTCTTTAAGGGCCTTGAAGGCCAAAAACATTTCAAAGAATTCACTCTTAAGTTTTAAGAAGTAAACCTTAGACTTTAGTGCATCTGGATTCTGTGGAAGTTATCAATGAGAACCCAAAAAAAGAATGAAAAGGAGACAAACTATACAAATCATTATATGCAAGAGGGATGGGAGCTGAGGCATGTAAAGAGACATGTTTGTCAAATGTGTAATGATGATGTTTTCCTTGAACACACCAACAAGCACCATCTCTGTTTGAAATGGGAGGAAGACCAGTGACTATATTGTGCTTACTTAGTTGCTGCAATGAGTGGTAGTTTAGATGTCCAAACTACTCATGCCAAAGTCAGTTTATGTTATTGCTACGAGCTATAAAAACTGAAGGAATAGGAAATGACCCAAAGTTGTTAAACTTGGTAATATCATTGACGATTTGTTGCTACAACATGCTTAGAATCTTTTAGTTCCCTTATTACAACTTGGTAAGGTGAAAACTCCATAGTTTTGCCTTCACCAAAATGAGTGATTTGATAGATAGATAGAAGGTTGTAGGAGAGATTAAGAACATATAACACATAATAAAGTGACCATTAGTGAGCTGAACTGTTTTTGAACCTACAACACCTATAGACCTATTATCACCAACAAATATTTGTTTGGTGTTACATTGATTTAGAGTAAAAATTAAAAACTATGGCTTATCTTCAACCGTATAATAGGATGCTCAACAATTTAGAATCCATGCATTCAAAGAAGGAGAATTTGATGCATTGAAAGCAAAATCAGAGGAAATACGAGCATGTCCTTTAGAAGAGGGATTAGAAGTAGAGTTAGAAGGAGAAAGGTCCAAATGGATGTTGTTCTTCTTCATGGTTGCTTCAAGGGCTTCCATCTTCTTGAAACATTTTGACTCCATATGACCATCTTGTCCACAAAAATTGCAATGTTTCTTAGTCTCCTTTCCTTTTGACTTAGCTTCTTCATCAACATATGGAGCAGGAGAAGGCTGAGAGGGTTTGCCATCCTTTTTCAGTTGGTTTTTGTGAGGATGTCCATTTTTGGAATGATTGGGGCCTTGCTTTTGTTGTGCCGCTAAGGCTTTGTTAGAAGTACTTGCAGAACTGATAACTCCAAGATGCAAGAGCTTATCTTGCTCTCATACTAAATAATCACAAAATGTGTCAAATGAGGGCATTCTATAAGCAACACCTTGACTAATAAATTCCTCTATAATAGGGTGAAAGGTGGTTTCAAAAATATAATAGGCATTTCCAAGGATAGAAAGAATAGAAAAAAACTGGCGGATCATCATCTTTCTTAATGCCACATAAGGGTTCCAAACGTTGACAGAAAGTCTTCAATGCAATTAAAATTGTTAGGATTCAAAGCTATGAGTTGATTTCGATCCGGTGGGCTCAAATCTAGTTGTGTTTAGAGCTTGGCATCCCTATGAGTTTGCTGGCTGGGTCATTTTTGTTGTGCCATTTGGCTTTCTTCAATGCATCCATGGGGGCAACTTCTATGCCCAAGGTGGCCTAGTAAAGTCCCCTACTTCTCAAGATATCCTCCATGTAATATTTTCGAGAGAAACAATTGGCACTTGTAAGTAAGATCTTGCTTGCACTGACCTATCACAATTTGTAAGTAAAATAAATCTAAAAACATAAATTGATAGCACAGATAGAAAGTGCTTGAAAATTTATGCACTTAGGAAAAACAACTCTTAAAATGGTGGCCGGATGTAGTAGCTATGCCTCTTGGAAGTTTAAGAAAAGGGGATTAGGGGGCTTTTTTCTGTAAAAGTTGTAACACAACAAGCTGAAAACAATGAAATTTGCAAAGATGGACTACCCTAGTGCATGGAGCACAAAAAATTAGTTGAGAACAAAAGAATTGCAATCAAACAAACTCTAGATGACAAAGTTATGCTCGTTTGAAATTCACTCCCAAAAATCAGAAGGCCAATGGAGGGGGGTCAACCAAAGTGTGATGTGGTAGGTTGTGGAGGTGCCACATGGCAAACTGATTGGACCACTAATGTGACATTGTTAACTAGGTGACACATTGCACCTTGTTGACATGATAGTGACATATGGCAGGGTGACATGGCATTTCTCTGATGTGGTGGTGACATGTTAATGTGTGATAGACCCACATGGCGGTGGCTGTGTGGTGAGGTGTCAACATGTGGTTGGTCCACTTGGAAATCTCAGTTTGCAGGCTATTTATGTGGCACAATGAGATGGTGACTTTTTCAAACTTTGGTTAAAAATACAAATATGATTCTCCATTCAAGAAATCCATTACTCCTTTAATACAAGTGGACCATGTGCATAAAGGGAAGTGTCTAACATTGGGTATGAACTTTTTTTGAAGGAGCATGGGAGGAGCTCGCATTAACTTCAAGGAAGAGGTGCTATCTCCAAGAAAGGAGCTGTGATCACAGCAAGAGATATTGGAATTTTGGAAGCAATCAAAGGAGTACAGTGAATGGAGTTGAGGTGCCCAACAAGCTTGTAGATCAAGGTAGGGAGGGGCTTGACCGCCACAACACAACATGAGCCATAAAACTCGAACCTCTCACACTGACAAAGCCTTATTGCACATAGATCTTAAAAGGTCCCCACATCTAGAGATCAACAACATGAAAAAATAGGAAAATGCCACAAGGACACAAAATCTTTGCCAAAAACATAGTATTTCATTTGCAGCAAGGGCAATGAGACAACCCCACACCATTGGATCTGTTTTTAATGCATTAAGTTTGCTTGAAAGTTGAAACATAGAGCAAAGAACATACACAGACTAACGATGAAAAAACTTGAAAAATGTCAAAAATGCTAAATAAACTTTGAATAGTGTGGAAAAATATATAAATAAAAACTTAATTGCCTTGTTGAATCATCAACAAACAAAAGCCTTTTCAGATGAAACAAAATACATTCCTAGTTGGATTCTGGAAACAACTCTCTAGATACAATAGAGTAGTTCACTTGGCCCATAAATGATTGTAATCTGCAGAAACAAAACTGTGCCTTATGCATGCAACACAACTACCATGCTCGATCTCAATCAACAAAGGAGTGAAGCATTAACAGTGCTCTGATACCATGCTCGGAAAATAGGGTATATTCACACAGGTGGAGCACCTTAAGACTAATGCTTACACACATATCAAAGATAGAGTTACTAGGATTTACGTGGTTAAAATCCTCAATGAGGTAAACAATCCATGCCACTTGCGCAATTGACTAATATATTGCAGCAAATATTTTACATGAACGTCTCTCAATTCGATCATCAACAAATAACCCTCTGTGCTTTTTAAATAGAGATATGGCCATTTGGGTGTTTTGCCATGGATCAAGTGTTGTTAATACCGAGGAGATGTTTGACCGATTAGATCACTCATGTTTAAGACATGATTGTGATTTTCGGATTAATTAAGTACAAAAGCACACTAAAGAAACTCACTAAAAGCACACTTTAACCTAAAATCACATTGACCAAAATGAACATAACCTAGCTTCTAGTGTCGAAATATCCTTAACATCCCCCCTTAAGAAAAACTTGGGATAGGATTGAAGGATTTACAAAAGTGATTACATCGTTAGTTTCTTGCTTCTCAGTTGTTGGAGAAGTAATCACCTAGTTCCGTGGGTCATGCTTAATTTTGTGGTAGTCATCTTGGATATGGTCTAATTTTGTATCGGCCATTTTCCTTAGCCCTGCAATCTTGGACATAATAACTAAAAGCAATTCCTCTGGAGAAAAAGTGCCCGCTCCTGCAATCTCAAACAACAGACTCCAAGACTTGTGGCTTTACCAGGATTTTATGTCGAAGAAGCTCTAGGCTCCTCTCTCTTTGTTTGAGGCTTTGAGCTTTCCTTTTGAGCTCTATGATAATTTTTTTGAATACTTCGAAAGATATTTGAAAGACCTTCCACTTTTTTAATCAGTGTTCCACGAGGATGTATCCCTAATGCTCCTCAGACTTGGGTGGTTTACTGGGAACATCCCCAGTTATCCCTTATATGCCCTTGATACTTGGGGACTTCAGTGTGGATGTCCCCTGTAGAAATGGGATTCTTCTGGTACTTGGAGGTACTTCGGGACACCCCCAATGGGTGAGCGGCCTTATAAAAACACAAAATAAAAACAACAGAAAACATATTTTTTCATTCTTTAAAGCAATGTGAAGGTCCCACCATCCTCACCTTGCCTTTTCTTCTCTATATAACACTTAAACTGTAACTGTAATTGTTTATCATCTACAACATGCTAGTTTGAGTACATTAAGGAGGTCTAATTTGGAATTTTGTGAACAGCAAGCCTTCAAATGAAGGGGAGTGTGGAAAACAGGCTTTTTATACCATATTCCAAGTGCATTTCAGGTCCGATAGGTATTTTTTGAACTTCTAATAAAAGTTGGAGAAGCATTGATCTTTTTTCATTTCTTTGGCTGGAAAAATTAGAACAACAATTGGATTTGAAAAAGGTGCTAGCTATCTTCACATTCCCATAGATGACACTGATAATTTCCTGTGGCACATAGACACAGAGGACCAAGCAGAGGCTGATGGAGGATGACCAAGATTACATGAACCATGGCTGCGTATTGGAATCGACAGAAGGTTCTGGTGTGGGTGCAGCAACCATCCCAAATTTAGGATTCAAGGGTGTGGCACCCTATTTTTTTGTATAAATATATAATTTTATGTAAAAAATCTAAAATTTTAGGAAAAAAACAGAAATCTCAGAATTTTAGAATTTAAACATTTAGATAGCAATTTCATTTTGATTTCAGGAATCATAATTTCGTATGTCATTCTATGATTCTAAATAAAATTTGAAATTTTAAAATTCGTAATTCTACCACAAAGTTCAAACAAAATCAGCATTTTAGACTTCTACGTTGTACAATGTAAACAGTGAACACAATTCATAATTTCTACAAAATGTCAAAATCCGAATTCAACAAAGAAAGCCACGAGGACTATGAATCAGAAATTGTATTGGTTCATAAGTTTGTAGAGCAGATTTATTCCATATATGATATTAATACATTAAAATGTTAAATGTCAAAATAAAGCGAGCTTATTTGGAAAGCTCCAAGAATCCAAAGTCAGAAAAATGAAAATCTAGCAGGATTATCTTACCATTACTCATAGTCAACCTTCACATCCTCTGAAGTGGTCATAAGAAGCATCATGCCTAGAAGAAGATGCAATATCATTCTGCCAACTGTTGAACTTAGAAAACCCAGCAACAGATTTAATGTGCCAATAATTTTACTACCCAGAAATTTAATTCAGAAAACTATGCACAGAAAATACAGTTGATTTCAAATACTAATGCACAGCAGAGAATGAAGCCAAGCACATAAACACTTGTAATGTACCTAGGGCAAAATTGCAGGTTTACTCATGCCTCTGCTATGTACCTTGCTAGTTTTCTTAAACAATTTCAACTCTGTAATGAAGGATTTAGACAGACAGTGCTAAACAGTAATTTAAATGCAGTAAATAAACAGTTCAGCATCCAACCACAATGTTCCTACAGTTTTTCTGTCCTTTCCACCATGAACAACATTCAAACATATAACAAGTTTTTTTTTTATCCCACACTGTTTCACATCAGAATTACACCACAACAGTAAGGCTGCTGTAGCAGCTTGTCCACACTAATTAACACAGCAATTATACAGTGAACCTGGGCCTGACTGTAGTTGCTCCTATGCTGGTAATTTTGCCTGGCAGCCACCCCAAAAAGGCAGGTTCTTGGGTGCTGTCCCTGCTGCTGTCATTAGGTTATTCGGCCTTCACTCTCTGCTCCCAGAATGACCTCGGCCTGCAAGGAAAGGTCTGCAATATGTCCCTCAAACCCTCAGCCTCCTTTCTGCAGCTAAAACTGCCATAAGATATGGTTCGGTCTCCTTCAGGGGTTGAGGATGGGGTTCATATCTCCAACAGAAATGCAGGATTACAGTTCAGTCCTCTTGAGACAGAAAGAGTAAGGGTTCGGCACCCTCAAATCTTCACAAACCCTTGCTACAGCAACCATTTAAAGGTTCGGCCCACCTTTAGTGACAAGAACAGAGTTCGGCCCTCCTAGAATGGCCATGACCTTCTTCAGAAACCCCTTACTGCCACTGTAAAACCCTCGATCTGTGCTCGGTAGGCCTGCTGAGGGGTTCGGCACCCTTCCCACAGCCTTGACTGCTCAGCTGAGGTACTCGGCCCTCAAGATGTCCCCATGGCTAAGCCTTAAGAGTCCTCCAATCCTCGTTCCAGCCTTCAAAATGATATAGACCTGCAATGAACTCTTAAACCTCATGCATCAGATCCTCTCAAGCCTAGAACAATTCAAAAGTTGAACTCAAAGCAGATATGAAGCAGAAAATTGGATAGAACTGTCCAGAGTTAGGCTAGGGTGAGCACAAGGCACCACTGAACCCTAACAGAAAGGGAGGGTTTTGCAAAAAACCTTAAAAACTTGAGGCAACAGCCTCACCTGAGGCCAAGCCTCCAATTGCAGAAACAAGATATTAAATCCCAAAATCAGATGATGAATAATGAATCTCACTTCCTCCTTATATAACTTTTGTCCTTGCTTGACCCCTTCTCATTTTTTGCCACTTGTCACCTTGTAAGTGACTTGTTCTTTAGGTCGGCCAATGGTTATTTTATTCCCTTTCTATCCTCCTTTTTTACCCAATGTTTTCTTTTAAAAGTCAACGTTGCCTCCTTGGTGACTTTACTTAACCCTATAGCTCCCTTTCTTGTGGGACTATGGCCTATGGGGAGCCCCATTAGACCACTACGTCCTCCCTCCAATGGGTCAAAAGGGAGGGGACATGACAATCCTCCTTTCCCGAGATTGCTTGTCCTCAAGCAATTGCAAACCAAGATGCTGGAAAATATGCTCGTTCTTCCATGTAGCATCCTCTACCGGCCAAGTCCTCCACCTAACATAGTTCTCCCTAATCACTCCGCTCCTCAGTCTTCTCTCTCGATCACCCAAAATTTCCTCGGGAGTCAACAACATGCGTCCCCTCTCATCTAATGGAGGAACTCAGTGGGAGTAGTAACTTGTGGTCCCCACGTCCTCTAGAGGCATGGTGCATGGTAAATACCACGTCCTTGTCTACCCTCTGTCAACTCTAGCTCGTAAGCTGTGTCTCTGGTTCTCTGAATCACCCTGAAGGGACCAAAGAGGCGTGGCCGTGGCCTTGTCCTCTCAACGCCACCTCTCCTCCATGGAGATGGTCTAAGTGGTTGCACCCTCAAGTACACCACATCTCCGATCTCAAACCTATGCTCCACCCTGTGTTTGTCCACACACATGCTTTGCCGTTCCTGGGTGGTTTGTAAGCTATCATGAGTGGTGTCACTGCAATGCTCGCCTAAATGTAACCACTTAATCCATGATCTCACGTAGTCATGCAAGTACCTCTTAGTTCGTCGGTCCACCGCCATCGCCTGACCAATTGTCTGAAGGTAATCACTAATGCTAGGAGTCAATCCTGTCCCTGTTGATCTGATCAACCTCTGCCAAGGAGGTAGCTCTGTCATCTGTATTGCCCCATGATCCCATGTGATCACTGGAAAGTGCATGAGCCCTGTTGACTGGTCAATCAATATGCTCTGCAACCTCAGTGAATCTGTGATGTAATTTTTCCACAAACTCTCCCATCCTTGTCCTAGAATGGGCAAGGACTACAACCCAACTTGAAGAGTGTGCCTCGACTTGCTTTGGTGCCAACTCACACACTCTCCCATATGTCCCGACATAGCGTCTGCTAAGTCCCTCCATGTACAACTCTCTCGGACCTGCTCATTAGTTGTGAAGTCACTAGGGTCCCAAACTACCTTGTATGATGTGAAGCACCCTCCACTCATAGCACTGATCTGCCCGATGCTCACAAAAGAACCTATTAGACTATCCCCGATGAGCCAAGCAATCATAAACTGTCAAGGCTCGGTCAACTCCTCAGAAGACTGCTCCTCCAAGCAACCAATCATACACACCCCAAGAGTAAACTCTAGAGAACACAAACTGGCCATCCCATCTGTGTCAGCTGCCCCGCTATCCATAACTGCAATCCCAGGGTCCCAGGCCAAATGTAGAGAGGAACCATCGTGCTAAGGCTGCATCCCTCCAATCATCACCGTCTGACTGCCATGCTTAAATTGTGCGTTCCTCTCAGTGAAGTCAACACTTGTCAATCCACGACTATCCTCGATCCTGGGCATCATGAGGGAAAAGAAAAACTCCACAACTCCTCTCACCTCATCCCCATAATGATGCAGACCAATCACTACCTCGGCTCCCTCGGTTGTCAATCTCATCCAAAGCAACCCATCACTCTGATGAATGCCTAGATCCCACCACCATATTAGAAGTCTACCACTCCCAATGTCTGCTGCTGAAAAGTCTGGGCACTGCTCCAATAGAATTTGAAACTCCCACTGTGCACCCTGTACATTGATCACCAAGTCCCAATGGATGGTCTCTATCGCTGGTACAAGGCTATCTGTCCCACTCAAGTGGCTCAAGGGTTCCTCCCATGTCCTGCTGAGGGCATCAAACCACAACAACAGATGCCTCGACAATTTTCTACCATACTGGAGAGTGACTAATGTGTTGGTCAACCCCCAAGGCATGACCAAGGTCGCCTGATGATATCTGGGAACATACTTGTGAGTGTCCGACTCCCTGATCCTCATCTGCTGGTGTCCTTGATGAAGCTCGATTACCAAGGTGCATGCTGCTCCTCGGGTCTCACCCATCCACTCTCCGATCTTGGGTAACCTCAAATCAATAGTATCCTCAAGGCCTCTGTCAAGAGGTCTCCCTGGAGGCAACACTCCAAAGCTTCGCTGCACACTACTGTATGCTAATGTAGTCTCTTGCACACTGTTGCACACCACTGTGTCCTCTTGTACCATCCAGTGTCCCGTGTGCACTACAGTCTCCAACACTCTACTGATGATGGCTGCATCTGTATCCCAGAGTGTGTCTATGCCTGTCATGTACCTGTCCACCCAATCCATGGACTCCCTTGTGGGATGGTCCCCAAGGAAGGTGCTCAACTATCTCCTGAGCCTCTAATGTGCTCTCCGAAAGAAAGGGCTCATGATCCCCGCACTGCCAACTAAGAGCGCAATCCGTCCTCTCAGAGTCATAACTCTCCTCAAGTATCAACAACTCAGAATGCTCCTCGACCTCGTGGTCCTTGTCCTCAACAAACTTGAGAGCATGGTCCCTATCCATAAAAAAATGCAAGTAGTCTGACTTCAGTTTTTCTAGTGCTTCTTTGCCGATGCACAATTGAGCACTAGTGACTCCACTTGCCACTCCACTGTGTCTCTCCTCTGTCTGAGCTCTCCACATAATATCCTCAATGAATCTATGAGCTCCATTGGTCTTGGTCAAGACCTGTTTGATTCGATCCTCGATCACCAACAAGCAATCCTCCAAGTCATGCAGTGCTAATGGTTTCTGTCCAACCACAACCAAATGGTCTGGACCGTCATGCTATAATGGGACTCATGCGTGATATCATCCTCCACACAAGACTCCTGTGAAGAAGGATCCATGTCCCTTGGCAATCTCTCCAACATCCATCCTCCGTCATATGAGGGTACCATCATGCCCTCATCGTCATCATGAGTGTCATAAGTGGGATGGGACGCTGAATGCTCATCGTAGTGGGGTGCTAGCACACACTCGTCATCATAAGCATCCTCAATATGTGCACCATCAACCTGTTGGTCAGAGGTGCTGGTGTCATGGACTGCATAGGCCAATGCTGATGGTGCACAAGGTGCTGCTGTGTCGTCATCCTCATAGTCATCATAGGTAGGGCAAGACGTTACCCCCTCAGTACCAGTGACAAACCCCGCCAACCGGCTCGTGTCCCCAGTCTCATCAGAGACAACTGCTGGGTCCTCCTTTACATTCACCTCCTCATCATGGCTGGATGCACGCTCCTTCACAAGGGAATGTGCCTTCATCCGTTTCTCTTGCTTGTCACTCTTCGATTTTCTTTTTGTGTCATTGAAAAAATCCTCATCTAGATCTTTGGGCCATCTTCCATACTTGATAGTGCAATAGTCTCGAAAAGACATAGCTGCACAAAACTCTTTACCCAGTGCTAGATACTCCAGCATGTACTTGCCTGCTGCTAGTTTCCACTTGTTTTCAGCCATGAGCTCCTTCTTGGTCTTCATCTTTCCAACCTCAGTATTCTGTCCTTGACCTCAGTTGACTGCTCCAGACTTCTCTTTCGCTGAATATCCCTCAGGCTGGCAAGATCACCAGCTCTGATACCACTGTAGTGTACCTAGGGCAAAATTGCAGCTGCCTCTGCTATGTACCTTGCTAGTTTGCTTAAACAATTTCAACTCTGTAATGAAGGATATAGACACAGTGCTAAACAGTAATTTAAATGCAGTAAATAAACAATTCAGCATCCAACCACAATGTTCCTACAGTTTTTCTGTCCTTTCCACCATGAACAACATTCAAACATATAACAATTTTTTTTTATCCCGCACTGTGTTACACATCAGAATTACACCACAACAGTAAGGTTGTTGTAGCAGCTTGTCCACACTAATTAACACAGCAATTATACAGTGAACCTGAGCCTGACTATAGTTGCTCCTATGCTGGTAATTTTGCCTGGCAGCCACCCCAAAAAGGCATGTTCTTGGGTGCTGTCCCTGCTGCTGTCATTAGGTTATTCGACCTTTACTCTCTGCTCCCAGAATGACCTCGGCCTGCAAGGAAAGGTCTTCAATATGTCCCTCAAACCCTCGGCCTCATTTCTGCAGCTAAAACTGCCATAAGATATGGTTCAGTCTCCTTCAGGGGTTGAGGATGGGGTTCAGATCTCCAACATAAATGCAGGATTAGGGTTCGGTCCTCTTGAGACAGCAAGAGTAAGGGTTCAGCACCCTCAAATCTTCACAAACCCTTGCTACAGCAACCATTTAAGGGTTCGTCCCACCTTTAGTGACAAGAACAGAGTTCGGTCCTCCTAGAATGACCACGACCTTCTTCAGAAACCCCTTACTGCCACTGTAAAACCCTTGATCTGTGCTCGGTAAGCCTGCTGAAGGGTTTGGCACCCTTCCCGCAGCCTTGACTGCTGAGATGAGGTACTCGGCCTTCAAGAGGTCCCCACGACTAAGCCTTAAGAGTCCTCCAAACCTCGTTCCAGCCTTCAAAATGACATAGACCTGCAATGAACCCTCAAACCTCACGCAGCAGATCCTCTCAAGCCCAGAACAATTTAGAAGTTGAACCCAAAGCAGATATGAAGCAGAAAATTGGATAGAACTGTCTAGAGTTAGGCTAGGGTGAGCACAAGACACCACCGAACCCTAACAGAAAGGGAGGGTTTTGCAAAAACCCTCAAAAACCTGAGGCAACAGCTTCACACCTCAGGCCAAGCCTCCAATTGCAGAAACAAGATATTAAATTCCAAAATCAGATGATGAAAAATGAATCTCACTTCCTCCTTATATAGCTTTTGTCCTTGCTTGACCTCTTCTCATTTTTTGCCACTTATCACCTTGTGAATGACTTGTACTTTAGGTCGGCCAAAGGTTATTTTATTCCCTTTTTATCCTCCTTTTTTAACCCAATGTTTCATTTAAAAGTCAACGTTGCCTCCTTGGTGACTTTACTTAACCTTATAGCTCCCTTTCTGCTCTCTTTTCCACAGTATGGCCCAGCCAAACAGTGCTGTACTGCCCAGCAATTCGCCCCTGTACAGCCCAGCCAACTCGGCCCAGATTTGGCCCTGTATGGCCCAGAAAATTTGGCCCTGTACGGCCTCAACCAGCTTGGCCCTGTACTGCCCAGAACTCGGCCTCCTTCAGCTGCTGTACGGCCCAGCAAACTCGGCCACTTGCTGCTGCTGCTGCTGTACGGCCTCTCTCTTGGCTGCTGTACGGCCCTGCAACTCGGCCTCACTCTCAGCTGCCTAGTTCGTTCTCTTCCTTAGCCAAATCACCCTCTTTCTCTTTTGCTCAAGTGTGTGTCCTCAACCCCTAACCTCAACTTTTATCTTTTTCATCTTCACTCTATTTCCCCCTTGAGAACTTTCTAGAAGAGTCAAGAAAGTTCACTAAAAGAAATATTAATTTCCTAAGTTAGAAACTTAGGAAATCTGAGTTATAAAGCCAATAGTAATTAAATGAGTAATTATTATGCTTTTTCTAAGTTAGCCTTGGGATAAAATAAAATCTGCTGAAATGAGTAATAATTAAATGTCTTCTGCATGCCTGGACACAAAGGTCTATGCAGAGACACCTTCCAAGCTACAATTTTAACACCAACCAACAACAGAAGCATAAGAACCTCCCATAACTGATCTAGGTGAGCATGACACATCCTCTGAAAAAGATCATTGGAAGAAGAGCCCAAATAGAGGTTAGCCATCAAGCATTCAGTGGTATCCATGTCCACATCTTTATGATTCACACCCCACAACTTTGAAAGATTATCTATCTCTATAATCCTCCTTTGATCGAGAGATAAGAAGAAGATTTGAGTGAACATAGACAAGATCTTCTGACTTTGCTGATTGAAGTCCCATAATTGCTCTATTTTCTCTCTTTTGTTGAAGAGCTACAAACTTGTGAAAGAACTCTATATGCAAGGGTTTTCAATTTTGGTGTTTGAGCACCATAATAGACCACCATATTTGATTTGGGGTTTGGTGCATTTATATTTCCCAATGCACCACTTCTTGTGATGAATGCATTGAACTGGTTCTTTAGCTCCTTGACCTCCATCATATCAGGACAATTCTTAGTAAATGGCAAAATGCTGCTCTAAAAGCATCAACCACCTTCTGGTCTTTGTTTGGGGCCTTCCTTTTACCCTCAATCTAGCCAAGTAAAGTACTCTGGGTTTTAAGGTGTAGGCCAGAACTACATGGAATATATGTTTAAAGGCTAGAACTACGATATATGGGACTTCTAAATGCAGGATGTGCTTCATAGTCACAACGGGTGGTGGATTGCTAATGGAGTTAGAAAGGAACCCACATCTGATAAGAAAAAAGAAAAATGGCTTAAAAGATTAGTCGAAGTTTGGAAACTCATAAGTGATCATTTGTCAGATGTATTATGAGTTATTTAAAAAAATTGGAATCCCCCAAAGATGCATGGGGAACTCTTGAGAAGATATTCTCCAAACCTCGTGAAGATCAAGCTATTTTACTTAAAAACCAATAGATTACTATTGTAGGAAACTATTTTCAGTTAAAAAATACTAATACAAAACTTTAGATGTACTATTTGTTACTATATGAGTCCATTATCAAATTCTTTGATAAGTATCAAAACATGAAGAATGATCATGATGTTTTTCTTTAACAATTAACCAACAAAAACAAATCAATCCAGAGTTTGCACAACCTTAGTCAAAATATTATACTAAAAGTAATGAATTCAGAAATATTAAAGGGGAGAAGGAAGAGGTACTCGAGACCCCACAAAAGGACATTTATCCCTCTTCTAATATATCTTCTACTCATGAACTGTTAGCTACTCATAAGTTATACTCTTCTGATTTGGCAACAGACTAAGGTATTTGTTTAAATTACTGTCACATGGGAAATACAGGTGGTGGACTTGGCAAACATATGGAATTGTTACTCCTATAGAGCTTGAGACGAGACCAATGAGAGCATGTGTTGGATATGTTGATATTTCATTGCCTGATATAAGTCACCTTGACTTTATTGCTAGATATAAGTCACCTTGACTTCATTGCCAGATAAAAGTCACCCTCTTTCCTATACTACTATTGATTTGTAGGAACCATGTCATGTACCTTCTAATCAGTCAAAACGAGATACCTCCCGTCCACATTTGAGCTATATCGGTACCCTAATCATATTGATCAGAGCCATTATTGCTCTTCACTTCTTTATTGGCATATTTATTGCCACAGTTCTGCTTACAAATTGACAATTAAGAAGCATAGCTGGTAGAATTTTGAATTGATGCCCACTACTTGGAGTTGTTGTGGATGGAATAATGATCGGCCATGGTGACATTTGAGCTCTTGCTTGTGGACATCTTATCGATGAGTTTTGTCCACTGTACAACCATACATAGACCATCACTCTTTTTAATGATTGATTGACTATAGTAACAGTCACTTCTTGATGGTTTTTTTAGATGGCACCCTTCCTTTCTTATGTTCTATGAATTTATACATGTGCATGCTTTACGATGGCAAGACCATCTTGTCACAGGTGGTGTTTGGAACATCTTTGAGTTTTGAACCTTTAGTGCATGGTCAACTCACTTGAGTTACTTTCTTGAAGCGTTCTTATTGATCCTTGACACTGTTACCTGTAGGCATCTTCATTGAATCACTTTTAGCTTCAGCGTGCTTTTTGCCAGATCTTTGCCATTTCTGGAACACTGTTTGGTAGCAACATTTTGGGATTTGCTTCCTGTGTTGATTGCTCATGCATATACTTGCTTAAACTCATTTTTTTAGATGGCACCCTTCCTTTCTTATGTTCTATGAATCTATACATGTGCATGCTTTATGATGGCAAGACCATCTTGTCACAGGTGGTGTTTGGAACATCTTTGAGTTTTGAACCTTTAGTGCATGGTCAACCCACTTGAGTTACTTTCTTGAAGTGTTCTTATTGATCCTTGACACTGTTACCTGTAGGCATCTTCATTGAATCACTTTTAGCTTCAGCGTGCTTTTTGCCAGATCTTTGCCATTTCTGGAACACTGTTTGGTAGCAACATTTTGGGAATTTGCTTCCTGTGTTGATTGCTCATGCATATACTTGCTTAAACTCATTTTTGTTTTACCAATTCTGAAGAGGTTTGTGTGGAGGTGTTTTGGAAGTTACAATTTTTAAGTAAGACTCTTTGTTTAAACTCTTGTTTGCTTTGCTATTTCCAAAGAGATTTGTGTGAAGGTGTTTTGGAGATTACAGATCTGAGGATGGATTCTCTGTTAAGATCTTGTCTGCACATCGTCGTGGTCAGGATGTTGTTGACATTGGTCTTTATGGTCTTTAGGAGTTGACCCAAGATTAGGTAATATATATGTGGAGTACTATTGCACTAAGGACCAAATTGTAGACATCCTGCTCAATTCTTAAATAGAGGCCAAATTTGTTCAACTTCATAATCTACTTGGCACGAAGGAAGTTGCCATTAAGGGTGGACAATGGTAACGACCCTTCCTTACTTCCAAGTCATTTTGAGGGGGGGTTTTAGTGTTAATTAATCTTGACTTGTAGGTTAATTAAAGCTTAAAAGTTGTGACTCAAAGGTGATGTCTTTTGGTCACACCTATTTTAGCATTAATTAACCTACAAGTCATGATTAGTTAACACTAACATAATACTGGTCCTTGATAGTAGTAAAATGCTAGGTTGTGAAGTGTGTGTGGACTTTTTCATTGAATTCGCTTTCTAGCAGTCATTGTCTTCTAAATATACCGATTTCTTTTGCAGCATTCAACATTCCTATTATAAGTTATGGATTGGCGTCCCTTGAGAAACTTTGAAAGTTTATTTTTGTTATGTTCAGTGTTATCAAACTTGGTTGAGTCAGATTTGCTTTTGAGCAAAACTGGTTGGTCTCCACTGTTGATTGACCATGGCCTTTGACTTGTCCAAGTCAATGTCTGACTCAACCGACTCATGCCCAAGATGAGTGACTTGGTTGAGTTTGCGTCAGGTAACATGCCAGCTAACAGTGGGGCCAAAGCTTGAAAAAAACAAAACAAAAACAGAAGCCCTGACCTACCTAAACCCTAATTCTGCCTTACAAATAGACCCCACTCTTCTTACCTCAATTAACTTCTCACATGGACTGTTTGAAGTTTGGAGTCTTTGGAGCTGGAAAATACCTTTCCTGGTGGCCTGCTGTTGTAGATGATTTCGTGCTGATTTGGTAGTGGAGCTGATTTCAGAGGGGAATCGATTTGATCAATATTTGATGATTTTTTGACTCTGCAGGCGCTATTTAGAGCCTCAAATGTGTATGTATTATGTCTCAATATATCTAACTTTTTGGATCTTTAATTTTTTGTATCTTAGAACTTATATTTAAATGTGATTTTGCCTATTTGTACTCTTACATGCAAGATAAATCATCCAATGCATATTTGGTGTTTAAATGCTTGTATTTACATTGATGTGCATGCATATATCTCTTTTGTTTTTTCAATTTTGAATATTAGATCTATTTTTTTAATTATGCTGAGTAACGAGTTTACTCCAAGATGAAGGCCAAGTCTTGAGCTGACTCCGAGTTGAATGCCTCACTGAGTCCAATCTGAGTCCAAGTCTGATAACTTTGGTTATGTTTCGTTTCCATTGAGGATGTTTGGATAGTGTTTCTTTTGTCTTTGTATGCTGTTCTTGTCAGAAAGAGATCTCTGAATCTCTATCTATTTTCAGTGCTAAGAACAGGTACAAAGCAGCATGCACCAGATAATAAGGAGGTCTACTCACTTTCTATCACTGCTGATCGTATTCAACTTCCAGATGGAAGGTACATTGCATATAGGGAAGAAGGGGTTTCAGCAAGCCTGGCTAGACATTCGATCTTAGTCATCCATTCCTTCGTTTCATCTCGTTTAGCAGGTAACATTTTTGAAAGATATCAGCATGTTTGATCTGGTTTTCAAAAGTTAAATTTTTTTGAGGATTAAATTCTTCCTTGTGCAAGTTTAGAAACTGGGTACTTCTACATTGTTGTAGAAGCAGCTACATGCCAGATTCAACCTTCGTGATCTCATGGATGTTAATGCAGTTTTATTTTATTCATTTCTCTTATTGCTGGGTAGGTTCTCTTTATGATTACACTTTGCAGGGGTTGGATTCATAGAGTACAATGAGAATTCTTAAATGTTTGAATTTTGTATCCATGAATCTTAAGGTCATAAATGATAAAAGCCTTGCAATGGCCCTGTAGATAATAGTATTTTATCCATTCTTCTCTCTTTCTACCATCCTCTCTTTGTTTATTTTATGTCTCTAAAATAATATGTATGCAATGGTTCCATGATTTGGTTATTTGAGCATCACTGAAATTGGAAAATGTGGTTAACCTAGAAAGACTTTTGTCATGGCAGGCGTCCCTGGCATCAAACAATCACTGCTTGAAGAATTTGGAGTTCGGCTTGTAACATATGATCTGCCAGGATTTGGCGAAAGTGATCCCCACCCGCATCGAAATTTTACATCATCTTCACTTGACATGATACATATTGCTGACACACTTGGCTTAGGTGAAAAGTTTTGGGTGCTTGGTTATTCTGGTGGAGGAATACATGCCTGGGCTGCTATAAGATATATACCAGAGAGACTGGCCGGTAAGCTGATTGTATCTTATCATCATACTTATTGATTAGAGGTTTGTCTTCTTCTTAGTCAGCTTTAGAGTTTTAAAATCTATTCAAGCATGGTCATATTGGAGAACCACCCATCATATAATTGTTTTATGATCTGTTACAAGTTACAACATGTTGAAATGACTGATTTAACCTCTGAATTGATATGAGCTGAGATTATGGCTAGTAGTTCAAATGTTCTAGAAAGTGTGCAATGTTTGATATGACTCTATGAGTCATTTTTTATTTGGCGGATTAAAATATTTCCATACACCATGCAAAGTCAGTTGACATTCATGATGTCATTTGAAGAAATGAAAAAGTAGATTCTATAAGCCAGTTTGTTAAGAGAGGATGTGTTTAGATCTTGAATTGAAATTTGATGTGCATAAATCTATGGCATGATGTTTAAAACTTTAAAACATACTTGGTTCTCTCTATTTAATGAAGGCTGCCTAGTTTTCTGTAAAGTCAGTGAAGGGTATACATGAGTACTGTTAGTGTAAGAAGACCTTTGCGAAGAATTTATTGTTGATTTACAGAAGGCAATTCTCTCTCTCGTATACTTTTGTTTTACTGCAGGATCATGAATGGTAAATCTATTGTCGATGTCGAGTAGTTTAGTTCATAATTTCACAAGGATCCTTAGAACTCTTGCCTTCCAATGAAAATTTCTAACACATTTCTGCTGAACATTCTTATGACATGACAGGTGAGGGTTTTATTATTCAACTGATACATCTCTGATTAAGAGTTTCCTAACTAATCTTCCCAATTATACATTGCACATTGATCAGTTTGATTTTTTTACAGCTATGTAATGTCAAAGAATACATATGAAGTCTCCACACTAGATATGAAATCTCAAATGTTTATTGTCTGTTGTTTTATGATAAAATCCATTAAAGCAGGAAATCATTCTTAATCTGAAGTGGATGAGAGAAGCCGGAAAATGATGATGGTTTTCAGTTTTTATTTGAAATTAGTAATGCAGATGTCCATTTTAGATTTGAAAAATAGGAAAGTTCCCAGCAAAAGTTGTGTTGCTAAAATGTCTGGCAGAGAGAATGCATTGGTTGCTAGTGCTCAATGGTATGATGATGGCTATTGGTGTTATAGGCTCCAGCCTTGAGTGCCTGGAACTACTGTCAAAGAACTCATAGACAAGGAGGCAATGCCAGTGCAAGATAGCTGTCATTGGCAAATGGGAAAAGGGCTACACAGGTTACAAGGCCCAAAGCACAGCTGGATATGATGTGTAAAGTAGAGTCTTTGTAGATTATTTCCTTGCAGGGCTAAAAAGTTGTCAACACCATTTCTACTCCATGAGGAAATCTCATCCAAACTCTACCTCATGGAGGCTATTATCAGACCCACAATTCTCTATTGCTCTGAGATCTGGGGGCGAGCTTGTTACAGATAGATTGGGCCAGTATGGAGAGAGTCTAGACTCTGCTTCTCAGGCGCATCATCCACTGCAAGCGGAGGGTTCTGCATCCCATTATTCAGGTAGAGTTAGGTGTCCACACATTCCTGTCCGTCATACTACGTCTTGTCCATCATACTACCTCCCATATTTAGAGGAGCAGAACTATCCAGAGTTTCTTTCTTTCGACCTCGGATGCTAGGTGTTGACTGCCTCTCCAACACAGGTGGTCAACTCATGTGCCATGAAGAGATGCATCATCAGATGCCATTTTGTCGAAGACTTTTGGTTCTAC
>ML792717.1:103412-114069 GCA_009831015.1 Picea engelmannii | reverse complement strand
AGACCCGAGAGACCTTGACATCATTAGTCTCATCGTTAGACCTTTCTCTCTCTCTCTCTCTTGATAGACTCTTGAGTTGTCCACTATCTTGGACATACTCATTTATATTTTGGATCATTGTATCCTTTGCCACGGTCATATACATGTGTTTTGAGGCTGTACTACTGTAAGTTTCTTTCTTATGTTATTTTCCACATTATCTAGGAGTTGCATTTGCACTCCCACATTGTATTCATACTTGTTGTTTTCTTCAGTCCCATTGACCTACTTCTGTGGTCATTTGTTGGACATAATAAAATTATCTTATCTTATCTCATCTTATGGTGCCTTTGTATAAGAGTATAGAGGCAATTGAGGCCCTTTTTAATGCAAGTCAACCTTCTTTTCTTTTGTTGAAAGCTTCAAGAAACTGATGATTTATAGCCCACTTGCTTCACCAACATAGATACTTTGCGGAATTAACTTCCGATCTCCATTTCTCTATCTTGTACAAAGATCTTTGTTCTTAGCTACAAGGCCTCTGTTTTCAGTGTAGCCTGCACACTACAACCAGCTAACAATACCGATAAAAAATAGGATTTTGAGTGCAAACTGAGCTATTCCATAGCTATAGGGTTTAGTGACTGCCAATGCAAATACAAGAAGAAAACGTTTATAAATGATGTCCTTGGTTGTGGGCTTTAATGCCAATGCCAATGCTCATACAAAGGGAAGCCAGTCAAACCCTGTTTTCACAATTTATGCTTGCTTGATTGTCCAGTCTCAGCACCCCCATCCGTTATACAAGTTGCTTGTATGTACTCAGTTAAGACAATTATTACTGCACTTTGTGTTTAAGATGTGCAATTACAATTAAGCTGAGTTCAACCATTTCTCTTCCATCGGATATACCTTCAAGCATTTCATTAATTAGGAAACTGCCCATACATATTTCAGCACTCCACAATGTATTCTTCTCTGTTAAATAGGCTGCACTCTGGGTTTTGCACACTCCATCCAATACTCAAGGTTCTCAACAGTCCAACAAAGGAGCAGCTGCGAGTATTGTTCAAGTAGACAACAAGAATACACTGTGCACTCTTATTGACAACAATGCTTATCTCAATGATCTATTAACTGAAGACAAGCAGTGGAATATGTATATAGCTTTGCTTCTAAATTATGGTGGCCAAATACCAACACTTTTCTTCTTTTACAGTACTCCACCACTAGATGGTTACTCCCCTTTAAATTTTGTAAATAGAAGAATGCCCCACTATAATCAATAAGTAAAATGTCTTGTTGCCACTTTGCTGTCAATTGATGTTTATTGCAAAATATTCCTCACACAATTTGAAGCAATGTTCCACCAAGTCTCTGGGATGGGGGTGTGCGGGAGCGGGGAGACGCACAAGGGGGACATGTGGGAGCACCCCCAAATTTTGGGGAAATTCATGGGGGACGGGGGGAGGTCTCTAGCATAGGGGTCCTCGTCTTTAAATTTATAAAAAAAATATAAATATTAATGATAAAATCCCAACAATAACAATTCAGCCCATGTAAATTCATCATTGGGCAATGTAAATAGTAAAATACTAAATCGTAAACAGTAAACTAGTACTAAATTCAAATTTGTAAATGATATAAATAATAAGCATGGTTCAAATTCCGATTCAGTAATGAAATACATTGATTCATAAATCATAAATGAAACAGATATAGTAAAATACTTTTATACATTGATTTAAATTCATCATTCATCATTCTAGAATCTAATTACTAAATTAGTATTAAGAAAAATAATAGATATGGAAGTTTGAAATAGTAAATTGAAATTACTCAAACTCAAAAATAGTAAAGAGTGACGAGTCAAAGACTCAATATGAGGTCATCAATATCTAGAGTCGGGACTTAAAAGTTACAATTGAAAATTAAAAATGGGCAATGAACATTGAAAATAAAATGAGCATCAAGGAGTCAATCTCATTCACTGGTCCTCTACATCCATCTGCTGCGTGAAGTCATCAGGACCATCAATTGGAATGTCACTATGTGAGGTAGGTTTTTAAATTTTTAATAAAATTGTTTTTGTTTTTTTAATTTTTGTTTTGTTTGTTTTTTCTTTTTTAATTTGAAGTCTTATCAGCCAAAAAATTTGGGGGGAGGCCCAGGAGTCCCCCTTTGGAGGGAGTGAGTCTAGAAGCACCCCTTTTTGAGGGGGGATGCCCAGAAGCACCCCTTTTCAAGGGGGGATGCCCAGAAGCACCCCTTTTGGGGAAACACGCCCCCCACGCTAGGGAAACACACCCACCTGTGTCTCCCCACGTTTCCCCAAAAGGGGGACGTGGGGAAATGTTTCCCTAAGAGCCCCCCCGTCCCGGGTGCGTGCGAAACGTGGGGTCGTGCACCCCACCTTGGGGGACGTGTCCTTGTGGAACACTTGTATGAAGTCAATTCAAACCTGATGAACTACGTTGATTTAGAATTTAAGGCATTTTTAATGGCCAATCACTCACTCTTGGAGCACTCTCGCTCCCAATCATTGTCATGTAAAAATAATCTAGCAACAAGTTAGATATGGATATAGATATTAATGGGCAACTCCAACTCTTAATGAGCATGAGACAAAGTAAAGTCAAGCCAAAGCATTTGTTTGTAGATACGTCACCTCAACTACAAAGAATGCACATGATTGGAGGAAAGAGAGATGAAGTTGTTTTTTTTACTGTTTAATTGGACTTTCCACTCAGCTCACAACTCAACACAACCAAGTAATCGCCCAACAATAAGTCGTACACCCTCGAGGAAACGAGAGGTGGTCTACTAGCCCCTGTATGATCAACCGAGGACTCTAGCTGGCTTTTGAAGGCTGCATTTCAATTGGTGAGATGTGTACATCTGCAAGCTCAAGAAATTCACTATGCATGGACCATCCAACAACCAACAACCTCAATCAATTCAATTTTTATTGTTCCTT
The DNA here is from genome assembly GCA_009831015.1 of Picea engelmannii. Lineage (NCBI taxonomy): Eukaryota > Viridiplantae > Streptophyta > Pinopsida > Pinales > Pinaceae > Picea > Picea engelmannii. The sequence continues at coordinate 111,113 of ML792717.1, read as the reverse complement.
ATGAATAGATTTCCATTCTTCATATGCAGACTTAAAAACGTAGCTGGAAAATTGCAACAACTAGATTCTAATAGTCATTGATCTCAATTCAACATGGAATGGATGGAGATCATTACATAGTTGTTGGTTTTCACAGAGTGTTAATAGGAAAATGAATTTTTGAGCGAAGCTAACATAAATACAATGGGAATTATTCATTTTAACCATGCATTCAACTACAGGTAGCATATGAAGCATAGCCAAAAACAACAATAACTCATACATAGTGTTTTCTCCTTGCCATTCTTAATTGTCACCATTGATACACTCAGAGCAACATTTTACATATAGGAATTACTCCACAACCACAGAGAAATCTATACACCAAGACAAAATGTTTACCTTGGAAACCCAAATGGGAAAACCAACATTTGAATGATCACTTATTTCTCTATTTCGACAATCTATGGATACAATGCAGCTGAGGGCTCTCTATCCATCCTCACCTTTTTGGCCAAAAGACCATTTGAGAGTCAAGTTACAAGGATATATAAGAGAGCTATGGGATAATGTGAAGGCCAAGAGACTGACCATTCAGTTCCCATTCCCTTCTCTTTTCCTCTCCTATTTTATTTAATTCTTTTTTATACTCTGCCTCATTTAATTTTTTTTACACTTGCATTGTTCTTTATATTTATCTAGCCTTCATTAATTAGTGAATTACATTTGCAGATACTAAGTCGTACAACCTTTTTCTTGTTCGGGTCCGTTTCGGATCACACATCTGCAGTGAGAGGATTTTTGGTCTCCAAAAGCTTAGAGGACCAAATCTAGATCAATGTACCTTTTGTCCACTTTTTTGGAACATGGCTCTAACTCTAGCTCCTGGCTTCAACTCTGACTCTGGCTTTGCGCAATGAATGGTAATTCTCTCTCTCGTATACTTTTGTTTTACTTTAGGATCATGAATGGTTAATCTTCCCGTAGTGCAGAAGTTTGCGCATTGACTCTCAGCTTTAAGCAATCTTCAGATACGAACTTTGCAATTAGAATTCATTTCCATCTTTAGCATGCAAGTCTCTTGCATTCTTAGACTTGGAGATGGTCTATCTTTGCAACCAATGAAGGCCAAGTCAAATTCTAGTTTGTTTTTGTTCAGTAAGATTTCGACAGCTATGCCATCAAGCAACAACCCCATGAAAGGAAGTGTGGGCTTCCCTCTTCTACGAGGATCAATTGTTTCTCTGTATGGAAACAATTCTCTAGTGCAAAGTCAATTAGAATTCTTCCATTCCTTTATTCAACAAAGACATATAAAGCTCTGTTCAAGTAGTGTGTTAGTGCTTCACTGTTGCACTTTCTATCCCCATGGACAAGGAATCAGATGCATTGAATGCGGTCTTACATGCCCCTGCATGCTGGTTGTAGGAGACTTGATCATTGGTAAGCTAGTTGACCTGCTAGCGAGTCATTCTTCAACTGGATGGCAGTGAATGAAACATAGCCCATGCTTGAGATCCATTGCTCTTTCTTGCTTCCATCGAACCTCTAATAGCTTCGTTGGTGAGGTCAAGCTCTTATGTTGTTGCACATTTGTGGATACTTTTTTCTCCTTGGGCTACCAAGGCAGGGATCTCTTCATCTCCTTTAGGCTTCACTTTCCACACTCTTCTCTTCGTTGTGTGGTTTCTGGGTTGAAGCTTTGAATGAAGTCGCCAAGACTTTGCGTCCCAATTCCCACTCAACTTGTAGTGGTGGCAAAAGTTCTTGGCACTTTTGTCTGGAATCTGGATTGCTTGACATAGTCCTTTTCTCCTTGTGCTTTTGAATTCACTATTGTTTTGGGGAAGTCATCTTGCCATTCCTCCTAAAAACAATTTGTCTTGTGGCATGTGGTTTGCTTTTCCCAACACGATTCCTTAAGATGGCCTTTCTTCCCACATAATGGACTTGCCTCAGAGTACCAATCGTTGGTAGCTCTGTTGCCTTTTGTAGTAAACAAATTGCTTGTTTAACACTGAATGACATAATATTTTTGCAATATATGAGAATATATTGAATAATAAATGATTGATAAGAATGATGATTACAATGAGTGTCATAACAGTATACTTAGACACATTGACTGGTCACAAGGTGAAGGGGTATGTTTCCCTTAGACCTTTCATTAGCCTAATTATATTATTATAATTGTTATTATGTTTATGACATTGCCATCCTCTTAAGGAATGCTTTATCCCCAAAGCACACTAAATAGGATTCTCTCTAGTTGAGCACGTTTCTGTGGTGTAATAAAGTTTATCTGGTTTTAGGAGTTTGACTTTGTTTCTACCTTCAGTGTTGGCGAGGTTGGAATCAAGTTTATCTGGTTTTAGGGGTTTGGCTTCATTTCTGCTTTGAGTGTTGGCGAGGTTCCTTTGTGTTATTTGCATCATATTCTGAAGTCTTTTGACCTAATTGTTTAATGTGAAACCTTTATGCTTCTTGGCAGAGTATCTCCCTTGCTTTTGTTGTTGTACGCTTGATTGTGTTTCTTGCACTTTTTTTATTAATGGTAATTGATTCTTCTTGAGAGTGGAAGCTTCAACACCATATGATTTATGGGGTTGACCTTGTCAATTAAACTCCATGAACTGTTCTTCAAGGTTTGTGGTATAAGTACCCAGCTATATCAACCATTTCGCACCTAGCCCCATATCCATTTCTTCAAACGGTAGATCGTAGATTCTTGTTTGTAGTTCCAGTTCTTGTATTTGAACTGAGACTTTATGACATCTTCCTACTTCTTTGACCTTTTGTCCATTAGCGACTATAACGGTGAGGTCCTTGTGTGGTACACAAAGGGGTTTAGTTGTTTAGCAACAACGATGTCTATACAATTATGAGTATTGCCAGAAATTATGGGTATTGTTACAGTTCTATAGTTTGTAATGTTGATGATTACAACTGCGTGAGACATTCTCTAGGACACAGACTGATTGAGTCGACCTGAGAGAGGGCCCTTGAGATGGGTGTGTGGTTCCTATTTGAGACAGAACTGGAACGTAGTGATGGCCTCCTTTTTATAGAGAGTTGAGAAGAACTCCAGATGATTCTCCTGTGTAACGCAGTGAGAAAGGAGATCTGCTGAGTTGGATGTGCCTGTGGCTGAGCATAAGGTGAACATGTGAATTCCCATGAGCTGGGTGCATCGTTATGAGACAGAGATGAAGATGATGTATTAGCCTCCTCTGAGGAGAGAGTTGAGATGATGAACTCCAGATGACTCTCCTGTGTAACGTAGTGGGAAAGAAGCTCTGTTGAGTTGGACGTGCTTGTGGATGAGCACAGGTGAACGTGATCCTAGTCGCTGAGCACTAGTGAGTGGTTCTCTTGTGAGACGCAGTGAGATAGAGATATGGACATCCCTATGGATGTGCCCCTAGTGGTTGAGCACTAGTGGGTGTATGAGATCCCTTGCTATATTGTTCAAGAGTTAGACTGACCTGTAACCCTAATTGTAATGTAAAGGGTACAGGTCAACCCCACCTTAATGTAATAGATAATTAATGTAAAGGATACTTAATCTGGTTATTATTAATTATATTGTGAGTTAGAGAGGTCGGCCCTGTTGTGCCAATAGACACTTCTGTTGACAAGTTCAGTCTAATATAAGTAAAGGTAAATTCCCCATTGAGGAATCATATCTTTTGTGTGAGTTTGGAAATTTCAGCAAGTACATCTTCTTGGGAAAAGTGCGCACCTCTCTTGGGCACTAGTCTTCTAGGGTTTGCAAGCACCCTTTTGTGTGCTAGGTTTTCTTGGTGGTGAAGGTCTTTCTCTTGAATAATATAGCAAAGGATTGGCTGGGTTTTCTTCCCTTGTTGAGAAGGGTTTCCCATGATACTTTTTGTGTACTTGTGCATGGTGTTTCTTCTTGTGATCTTGGTTGCTGCAACTAAATTGTTTATGGTTTAAGTTAAATGCTAAAATGGAATGAACTTCATGCTTAAACCTTACCTATTGAAAAATCAACATGGTATCAGAGCATAGGTCTTGAAGAACCCCTGCACAAGCATTTAAAAAGCTAAACCGTTCTCCTTCTACAGTTCCGTACGACCTCGAGGGTTTTTGCAGAAATCCGTACGACCCTCACTTGATTATCCTTTTCAACACCTTACATGTGGATGTTGGAGCTAAAACTTGGATCAAGTTGTACGACCTTCCTCAGCACATCTCCAGAGATCTTCAAAGTGAATTTCCTAGGATTTTGAGTTTTTGGCCCTAGGGTTTCTAGGGTGCCTAAATTTTCTGCAGAATCTTGATCTTAGGGTTTCTGCAACTTCTTGAAGAAACGTTTCAACTCAACAAGCATTCCTGTGACACTCTCAAAGTTGATTGTTGGCAGTCATAAGCCCAACAAAACCATTAGGTCTTCTAAGTCCAGTTTGAGAAGAAATCCGAACAAATGAAGAACAAAACTTTAGTAGAAGATACGCTTGATGGAACAAGCAACTTCAACTCCTGGAAATCAAGGCTTCAGGGCACCCTTGAAGAAGATGACCTTTTGGATGTGGTAACAAAAACTTTATCAGATACAACTACCGATGAAGAGAAGAATATAAGAAAGGAAGAAGATGTCAAAGCAAGAAAAATAATCATCTACTCAGTAAGAGATCATCTCTTACCTCGTATTTCCAACATGAAGACAACTTATGAAATGTATGAAGCATTAAAAGATATGTTTGAAAGTGACAACACCCTCAGAGCTCTTACCTTAAAGGGTTAACTTCAAAGTACTAAGATGATGAAAGGTGATACAGTTGCTTCCTTCTTTATGAAGATATCAGAGATTAAAGAACAACTAGGAGCCATTGGAGAAATCATGTCCGACAAAGAACTTGTCTTATCTACTCTCAACAATCTTCCAAAACATTGGGAGCCCTTTCTTCAAAGCATCAGTGGAAGAGAAAATTTACCAACCTTCGATCGTCTGTGGACAGACTGTACTCAAGAAGAACTTAGACCTAGAAATAGAGGAGTGGAAGACACCCCTGATGAAAATCATGCTCTTGCACTTCATACAAAGAAAGAAGGAAGATTCAAAAGAAAGTTCAGACAAACATTCAGAGATGAGAAGTCTCCATCAACCTCAGGTCATAATCAAAGAAGAGATGTTTCAGAGATTCAGTGCTTCAGATGTGACAAATATGGGCACTATGCAAGAAATTGTCCAACCAGGAAGAAGGGAAGACAATATGCTTCCACCACTTACATTGATCCAGACCCACCTCAAAAGAATGAAGATAAGAGAGAGGAAAAGTACTTCCTCTAAAATCAAACACAGAACTAAACATGACTACAAACCCAGGTAAATCGTTTGATCATTAATTTTATAGATGATTGTATTCTTAATAAGTGAAGGGTATTATCTCTAGTATGGGAGACTCATGACTTGGACCATTATCCCTGGTACGGGAGTCCAAACCTTATTGATTGATTATTATGCTGGTCAAGAAGACATAAAAGATCTAGCAAGCAATAAAAGAAGACTTCCATCCTTCAGACTTCAGAGAGAGTTACTTGACTCAGAGGGAGTTAAAACAAAATGAAAAGAAGGAAGAGATAATACCTTCTTCCCCTTCAACAGTTCAGAGGGAGACAGACAATATTCCAGCAAATTCAACTGCTCCAATTGATGTGACAAGAGATATTGCAGTAGGGCATAAAAGGCCTGCCTAGGGTCAACAAAACTCTGCAGAAGGCAGAGAAACATACTGGTCCTTCAAGGGACAACTTGAGAAAGCAAAAGAGTTTTTCAAGTTACCCTTCAGCCATGAGCCACTCCATTGATTCTGAGACTCCTTGTCATGGAGAAGCAATAGGTGAACAAGTATGGCAAAATGCCATAACAGAAGAATACCAGTATATCTTAAAAGAATGATGTATGAGACATCTTTCCGAAACCAGAAGGGAAATCTATGGTGACTTATAAATGGATCTATATAGTTGATGGAAGTATCGAGAAATATAAACTCGTGGCTAGAAGATTCTCACAAGCAGAAGAAGTGAACTATGATGAGACATTGATCCAGTAGACAGATACACTTTCATCTGTACCACCATCCATGAGTTGGAAACTACATCAGATAGATGAATTCTTGATGAGTTTGGGTTCCAACAAAAGTATTACTGATCCAAACCTATACTATTACATTGTTGGTGATGAGAGCCTGATTTTGATGAATTATTCAGGAAGCTGTGTTGTTGGATACAAGCAAGCCTCAATCTCTGATTTCGAGATGACGAATCTAGGTATGATGCACTACTTCTTGGGACAAGAAGTATAACAAAGGATTGATGAGATTTTCCTAAGTCAAGGAAAATATACAGTGAATATTAAAGAAGTTCGGTATGACAGAATACAAATCCATGTCTACACCGATGATGATGGATTTGACGAAAGAATAAGTAATGATGATTCAGATGAGATTGATCCACATGTGTACCGACCACTGATTGGATGATTGATGTATTTGGTTAACACCAAACCTGATATATGCTATGCAGCGAATGTGCCTAGTCAATCCATGAGTCAGCTAAGACAGACTCACTTTATAGCAATAAATCATGTATTGAGATATATACGAGGCACAGTTGGATATGCCCTGAGATATGCCTCCAATGTGAACTTGAGTTTGCAGGGATATGTCGATATAGATTGAGCAGAGAGTACAGTGGACCGGAAGAACACATCCAGTTGTTGTTTTATCGAGAGGTTTTCCATGGTTTACTGGTGCAGCAGGAAACAAAGCTTTGTGGTCTTGAGTACCACAAAAGTTGAGTATATAGAATTGAGTGTGTGAAGCAGTGTGGCTTCACAAGCTTCTGACAGATTTACTTGATCATGAGATGGATTCTATGATGATAACCATAGCTGTGTGTAAAGCTCTTTGAGAACCCGGTGTTTAATGATAGATCGAAACACGTTGAGATAAAATATCATTATATCAGAGACATGATGCAGAGGAAAATAGTACACGTGTTGTACATTCCTACACATGAGCAGATTGCAGACATCTTCACCAAATTAGCTTGGTGAAGGATACCTCCCTAGTTGAGAGGGAGTGTTGATGACTACAGCCAAGACAAAGTTCGAAGTACTTCCGTGTGAGACTTGGCCTGATGAAGAATGCCTCCCTGGCTGAGAGGGAGTGTTGATGATTACAGTTGTGTGAGACATTCTCCAGGACACACACTGATTGAGTCGACCTAAGAGATAGCCCCTGAGATGGGTGTGTGGTTCCTATCTGAGACAGAACTAGAATGTAGTGATGGCTTCCTCTTTACAGAGAGTTGAGAAAAACTCCAGATATTCTCATGTGTAACGCAGTGAGAAAGGAGATCTGCTGAGTTGGACGTGCTTATGGCTGAGCATAAGGTGAACGTGTGAATTCCCATGAGCTGGGTGCATCGTTATGAGATAGAGATGAAGACGATGTATTGGCCTCTTTTGAGCAGAGAGTTGAGATGATGAACTCCAGATGACTCTCCTGTGTAATCCAGTGGGAAAGAAGATTTGTTGAGTTGGACGTGCCTGTGGATGAGCACATGTGAACGTGATACTAGTGGCTGAGCACTAGTGAGTGTGGTTCTCCTGTGAGATGCAATGAGATAGAGATATGGACATCCCTATGGATGTGCCACTAGTGGCTGAGCACTAGTGGGTGTATGAGATCCCTT
>ML792717.1:78468-89084 GCA_009831015.1 Picea engelmannii | reverse complement strand
TGATTCTCGATACAATGACTGGTTGTTCTGGCTTTTCTTTCTTTCTTGGAATCTTCATGTTCTTCCTCATGTTTCTCTTTAGCTCTTGGGTCCATGGAGTTTTCTATAGATTCCATGCCCTGAAGATTCCAACTTCTTTCTTTTATCATAGGATCATGAATGTGGATGGACAACCAGGGATACTTTAAGTCTTCTTTTCGAAGAAGACTTCTTCTAAAGTCACTTTGAACACGTGTTGTTTTTCATAGTTGCTACCATGGATAGATACTTCATCATCTTCAATGGATCATTAGGATTAGCTCCCTCCTAATCCTTGCATCATGCATGAATGCATGCTCTTCTTTTGGAAATAAATACTGGACTCCCTCCATCTAACAGAGTCCACGCTTTCGTCTGCATCCTTATTGCCTTCTGCAAAGTGTCATAAGTCTTTCTCCAATTTCCTCTTGATTGCTGACTTCTTTCTGTCTTTACTTCTTTTAGGTTTCTTCAAGATTGATTCTGATTTCGACTTATCTTGTCGCTGTTACTTATGCAATAACTTCCACGTGAATTGTTACTAGGGTTTGTTGATGTACTTCATCCTTGTAGTCATTGTGATAGCGATCCTTATCCTTTTGTTCTTCCATAGGTATAGTTTCTCTTTGAACATATTATTTTCTAGGAAATATATATGCAGGATATGTACAGAAAACATGGTATGTACAAGAACTATGAAGAGTATTGTTACCTTGTCTTAGAAGAAGAAGTTTGTTTTGTCCCGATTAGCTTTCTTTGAGGGTTCCCTTTCTTCGGCAACTGATGTTTCATGTGTTTCCTTCCTTTTCTTTAACTCGAGACAATGATTCTTGTAGTGACCATACTTTTGAGAATTGAAGCATTGTATTCTTGACATATCTTTCTCTTGATTTTGTTTCTCCCTGGAGCCAAACTTCTTTTTATTCTTGAAATCCTTGAACCTTGCTTTGAAGGCTTGATCATCGTACTTCTTTTGGGGTTTCTCTTTTGCACTGATCCTTGATTCTTCTTGTGCACAACAAGTCCAAAGTTCATGCTTGCGGCAAATGCATCCCGTGTCTTGGGAAGACCATTGAGTACTATATTTACCAGTTCCTTATCTGAAATGATCTCTTCAATAGCTTGTAGTTGATCTCTTAACTGAGAGATTCTCACAAAGTATGATGTTATGCTGTCATCATCATTCATCTTCATGTCACGGAGCTCATTCTTCAGACTCATTACTTGTCCATTGTTTCTGACTGAGAAGAGGTTTGTTAGGGCATCGTACATCTTCTTAGACGAATCAAGATGGGAGATGTAGGGTATGAGGTGGTCTTTTATAGAATCTACTATGATACTCATGGCATTGATGTCATTGTCTTTGAACTTTTCCATAACTGCAACGTTCTGTGGTTCCTTTTCTTTTCCTTCTTCAAACTCTGGTTCCATAATCTTTCCTTTCATGATATCCAACACTTTATTCTTAGCAAGGATGAGATCAATCCTTGTCTTCCATGCTCTGAAGTTAGAAGCCCCATCTAACTTGTTTTTTGACTTCACAGAGTAAGTCATGGTTGCTTTGACTTGGTCAACCCTAGATTTGACCAAAAACTCAAACTTGATGTCTTAGCTTGCTGAGAGTACCAAGAGATGCGCTAGGCTATGGCGCACTAGTCTATCCGGAAATTAGGTCAATCCCTTCACTTAAGGTGCCTCAACAAGAGGATTAGGGTTTCTGCAACTGCACCTGCTAGTAACCCTAGCGACAATGCTTTAGTAACTACTCCTGCTAGAAACCCTAGCGGCAGTTCTTCAACGAGCTTAGTATCCTTATGGTTATGCTCCCTTCTAGTGGTTAGACTGAATGAAGGAGGTGTGGGCCCATAACCTGTTAGAATATAATGGATGTGCTCATTTAACCATAAACAATATCACTATTGTCACCCAACCATAGGACGAAGCTACCCTCGAGCACCTTAACCTTGACAGAGAATCATTCCAGAAGCAAACCCTAGGCTAGATAGCTAAACAAAGGGTGGCACATCTTTCTCCAAGAATAGCGCACTAAGCAAGAGTAACAAGAGCTGATCAGAGAGTCCAAACCATAACCAAGACAGAGTCCAAGCCAAAACCGAAATCTGCTAGCTGCAGCAGCTGCAACGACAACTCTCCTCCAAGCTTGCGCACAAATTGGCCAACTACAGTGCGCACAAGTGCTGCTTCTGTAGTTTTGAGAATACTGGCCAAAATGAAGACTGGCCTCCTATATTTATACTAATTTTGGCAGACTGCTTGGGCCGACTTCTCATTCTGGGTACTAATTCTTAGAATATAATGGATAATGGATGTGCTCGTTTAACCATAAACAATATCACTATTGTCACCCAACCATAGACTGAAGCCACCCCCGAGCACCTTAACCTTGACAGAGAATCATTCCAGAAGCAAACCCTAGGCTAGATAGCTAAACAAAGGGTGTCACATATTTCTCCAAGAATAGCACACCAAGGAAGAGTAACAAGAGCTGATCTAAGAGTCCAAACCATAACCAAGAGAGAGTCCAAGCCAAAACCGAAATCTGGTAGCTGCAGCAGCTGCAATGACAACTCTCCTCCAAACTTGCGCACAAATTGGCCAACTGCAGTGCACACCAGTGCTGCTTCTGCAGTTTTGAGAATATTGGCCAGAATGAAGACTGGCCTCCTGTATTTATACTAATTCTGGTAGACTGCCTGGGCCGACTTCTCATTCTGGGTACTAATTCTTTAGTATATAATATTTCCTTTAGTCGACTTCTTCTCTTGGAGGCTAATAACATAATACGAGTCATTCTCTTGAGCCGACTTGTCTTCTAGGGTTATTAACCAACTAATTAGGGTTTCTTCTTGCTTCCCGGAATATTCTATTCTCATCAGGTTTACATGTGGAGGTAAATACCTCCCGCAGCTACCATAATATCAACACTTATCTGGTTTCTTCCTTTCTATGAAGGTGCCTTTAGGTGTTGCATGCTTTTCTGCTTCTTTTAGAATTTCCCAGCATTTTGAGGTCTCCTCCCTCTGCACATCTTAGGAGATGGAGCTTCTTGCTCCTCTATATCACATGGAAGTTCTCTGGCACGATGAAAAGCTGCTTCTTCATGAAAAGTCACGTCTCTGTTGACCTCAATGAACTTTTGACCTGGGATATAAATTCTATAAACCTTTGAGGTTTCACTGTATCCCACAAAAGTTCCTTTCTTTCAAAAGGGCTCTAGCTTAGTCCTCTCTTCTTTTGGAATATGAATATAGACTGGATTGCCAAAGATCCTCAAGTGATCAACTGAGGGCTTTATACCAGTGAAAAATTCTTCTGGAGTTTTCTCTTCAAGAGCTTTATGAGGACACCTGTTTTGAATGTAGACTGCAATACTTGCAGCTTCGGCCCAAAGAGATAATGATAAATTCTGATCATACATCATGGCTCTAGCTGCTTTACAGATTGTTCTGTTCTTTCTTTCTGCAACCCCATTCTGTTGGGGATTATAAGGTACAATTAGCTCCCTCTTAATCCCGGAAGCTCGACAGAGTTCATCGTACTTGTAGGAGTCAAATTCTTTTCCGATGTCTGTTTTGAAAACCCGAATGTGTCTACCTGTCTGATTCTCAACAAGATTCTTGAAATCTTGAAATCTACTGAAAGATTCATGTTTAGTCTTTAAAAAATAAATCCAAGTTTTATGAAAACAATGATCAATAAAAATGATATAGTAAAGACAACCATTCATAGATGGAGCAGTCATAGGTCCACAAAGATCATAATGAATTAGATCTAAAATGCCATTAGTTTTTCTATTGCTGTGAGGATAAGCTTTCTTTGTATTCTTACCGAGAGCACAACCTCTACAAACACTATCATGCTCAAATGAAAACACTGGCATACCCGTTACCATCTTTTGCAAACCTGGAAGTGTGTTGTAGTTGAGATGTCCAAGCCTTTTGTGCCAGAGCTCGTAGGGGTTTATCATCTTGTGAGCTAGTGCTTGAACAACTTGACCTGTGATTTTGTAAATTCCACTCTCACGAGTTCCAATAGTCATGGCAGAGCTCAAATCTCCATTTGAAGGCCACATGAGAGCCTTCCCTTTGGTGAAGGCTATTGAGTATCCTTTGCTTTCTAACACTGCAACTGGGATTAGATTTTTCTTTAAACCAAGAACATAAAGAATTTCATCAATATGAAATACATTACCCGATTGAAGCTGGAAAGAAGCAGATTCAAACCTTTTTATGTCAGTACCATCATCACCCAGTTCTACCTTTACATTGAACTTCTTATTCCGATAGTTTGCAAGATTTTGTTTGAAGCCTGTCATGTGTTTGGAGGCACCGTTGTCCATTAACCAAGCCTCCTCCGACTTGGTTATGGTGCCAGAAAGAGCTGAGATGAGGTAATATTCTTGGTGTTGTTCTTGCTCTTTCGTGGTTGCCCTGGTTCTTCTTCTTTGAGGTTCTTGTTGAGGCTCTGCTTTTTCAGTGACAACTGAGGTATGGAACTTACCTTTTCTTCTCTGCTGAGAGGGAGGATTCCTGCAATCTTTTGCATAATGTCCTAGCTTATTGTAGTTAAAACATCTTACTTCAGATAAATGAGGACGAAGATGAGATAGCTTACCTTGAGGTTTCTTACCTTTGCCTTTAGGTTGAGGAAACTTCTTCCATCTCTTGGCTTTAGCTTGAAAGGGCACGATCTCTTACAGTTGAGTGCTCATTTCTGCTTTTGAGTCTTCCTTCTTTTTCTAAGCAATCATGCTATAATCTTTCGAAGTTAGGTTGAGCTTCTCTTCCGTTGACTGAAGCAAGAAAAGTTCCCCATGACTCAGGGAGTCCATCAATTGCAGTTTGCACAAGGTCATCATCATCCATAGCAACTTCTATTGTTGTAAACTGATCTCTGGTTTGAGCAATCTTGGAGAAGAAGGCAACGATGAGTTTCATCCTTTCCCATCCTTAATGTACGTAGTTGTTTCTTCAATATTCTCTTATGAGTTGGAGCCTTCTTTTCATAGAGATTTGCTAGGGCATCAAAGCAATCTTTGGCAGTCCTTAGATGACTAATGATGGGCATCATGCTGTCCTTAACCGAGTCAAAAATGACTCTTTTAGCTTTGGCTTGTCTCTTTTTGTATGCTGCCTTGCTAGTATTTGAAGTGGGTTCTTCTATTACCCTGGTAACTAGCTCATCCAAGTCACTCTCTTCTAGGATGTTGAGTATCCTACACTTCCAAGCATTGAAGTTGGAGGCCCCTTCAAGTCTATCTTCAACTTTCACTGAAGAAGAGGCCATGCCGAGTTCTGGATCAGATTATGAAGATGATTTACTGTTGATCTGCAAAACAAACCCGCAAGAATGGATCTACGCAGGCTCAAGTCTGCAATTCCTGAGCTCTTTTCACGCCCTAAGCTCTGAAACCATGTTGGAATTAGGGAAAATTGAAAAACAAAATGCTTTAAAAATTTTCTGTTTACTAGATCAACATATATTAGAAGAGATATAAACAGATCTGAAAACAAACAAGAATTTTGAGTATAAAATAAACCTTTTAGCTTACCTCTTGATCAATGTAAGATGTACCTGTCACATGTGTGGATGTATACCTCTGAAAAATGCTTAGACATAAGTTTAGGTTCATGGATCAAACCTCTAGGGTTTGATCTCTGTCAATGTGGACTGTGGGACAATTCTGCGAAAGAAATAGACCCCCAAAAGAAACAACAATAATACCACAAACTTCCAAGTAGATAACAGTAATACCCCAGTAGATAGAACCCTCCACAGAAACAGAGATATAGCACAGGAATGAACTAGACAGCAAGATAGTAGACCCTCCACAAGCAAAACAACAAACCCTCAACTCAGAAAAAGACTGGACAACAAACCCCACACACAGGAAATCTAGACTGCAAGATAGCAGAGCCTACAGGGACCTCAACTTCAACACGCGACATCTAGTAGGAGAGGCCGCGACTGCTAAACACAAACCTGGCAGTCAAAGAAGGGGAGCCGCGACTCTCATGCATAGGCTGTAGCTCTAAGGGATAGGTCCGACAGCCAAGGAGGTGCCGCAAGCATCTTAGCTTGTGTAGACAGGTCCGACAACTGTAGGAGAGGGGCCGCATGCACCCTATACACCAACAAATAGCAAGAAGAAGCTTCCAGCCAAGACCAATCAAAACTCAGATCCGAAAATTGATAACCAAAAGAGAGGCCGCACCAACAAAGGAGAGTAGTCACTGAGGTAGCCGCAACAAGGAGAGAGAGGAGAGAGTGTGTGTAATAAAATGCAAGAGGGTAGGCTTTTATTTATAGTTAGGGAGAGGGGTTAGGGTAGATATAATAATACTTAAATATTGACATTTAATTAATAAAAATATTAATTAATATGTCAATTAATATTAATATAAATTATAAAAAACCTAATCACATATAAAACCCCAATCACATAAAGTAAAAACCCAATCACATAAAACAAGAGGGAAAGCAAAACAACAAGGGGGTACTTGTTAGGACAAAGTCAAGGGGGGGTCCATAATGGCAAAACATGTCCACATGAGTCTCATAATGACCTATAAACTTTATCATCATTGCATAAGAGGGTACATCAACAATGTGGTCATGTCCATCTTCATAGACACTCCTAGGTTTCATGGACCATCTCGAGAGAGAGGAAGAGGATCACACATCAACACATCTTGGTATTTCACCAAGATCTACCTGGTCAAAGACCAGTTTTCCCCAGAACACATCTGGGGGCCCTAGAACACATCTAGGGTCTTATCCGCCAAGGTACAAGACCAAGGATCAACCCATGCATTAAAAAAGGTTCCCTGGAACACATCCAGGGGCCCTAGAACACATCTAGGGACTTATATCAACAACCAAGGAACACATCCAAGGATCAATCCAAGCACCGAGCAAGGATTCCCTGGAACACATCTAGGGGCCCTAGAACACATCTAGGGTCTTACTGCTTGTTTCAAGACCAAGAATCCTAGTCATATACTAGGGGCCCTCACAAGGGTCTTTTTCCATGGCTCTCACTGCTTGGTCTCATACCAAGAAACCCTAGGAGTGTGTTGGGGGCCCTAGTCCACAACTAGGGTCTTATTCCATGCTCCAAGAGAATGGTTCTTGCAGCTGCTCTAATTTCAACAAATGATATCAAAGAAAATCGACTAATGATTAGAGAGAGTGGCTTCAAGACTTGGATGGGCCCAGGATAGAACCCTTGATTGTAGAAAGCAAAGAATTTTTTCTCAAACAACATGGCTCGTTCAAGAAGTTTCAAGACTTTATTCCTGAATCCTCCTTTTTCTAAATCTTGAAGGAATCATTCTTTCTATAAACATTGGGGTCATATAGACCCAAGCTAGAGTGTTGGTTGAACCAAGTCTCCCTCTCCTCATGACTCCAATGATGCGGGAGGAATCTTTCTTTCCTACTTACAATTCTACCATGTTAAAATTGCAACAAATGACATCATGGTTGGTTGGTAAAAGCAAGGGTTTATTCCCCCCACCAAGATTCAAATCCCCCTTGAGAGATGTAGGTCCCTTGTGCATTGACATGTCTGCATAAACATGTTGTTTATTGTAGTTGGGACCAAGTGCAAGTCTTCGATGACTTTGGCAGAGTGGATACCCCCAATTGTGTCTACTTAGTCAAGGAATAACTTTTGTGAGTTGTGAGATGTAAATGCTTAGTTAATATCTTGTATAGGACAATGCTGTTTGCATGTGTTTATTGGAAGCATTCATAAAAAACATTGCCATAAACTAAGCAATTGGCCTTCAACAATTCCTCAACCATCCAATCCTAAGAGGTCACTTGCAAGGCATGATTCAATGTGTATCTGTTAGTAACTTCAAGGGTGTAGTGGAGCAACACCCAGAGCAACCTCTAGGTCAGGTTGACTCTCTTATCAACAACACAGTTAGCAATCAAAGGTGAAAGCAACACTACTACACCACCCGTTCCCCCTCGTTGGTCGAGAAGTGAGCTAATGAGCCCACCCTTGTAAAGTTAGGAATAGTACTAAGAATAAACTGTGTAACCTTGACTTCATGCAAACAAACAATACAAAAATCCATTAGTGCCTAACACAACCATTTGATAACGCTTTTACAGTAGGGGTCAGAGAGACCCTGAACATTCCATCAGAAGACTTTCATTCAAGAGGTAAAGGGAACTCCCACGCCATTTTTGTCTCCATCTTTGATGTCCATGCCATCTTCCTAATTCAAAATCCCAAAGAATTGGATATAGGTGTCATAATTAGTGGAAAAAAATTGTGCAGTGTCTTGGGATTTCCTAGAGGTGGTGGCAACAACGAGCATGACTATGGACAACATTGTGGGGCTAAGTGCATTGAGGTCCAGGCACCTCACCTTTGGGTGCAATGGCAATAGACTACTAGAGGATTTGGTGCTTGACAAGTAGGCAATTTGCTGAGGATCAACCTATGCTTGAGGCTATTTGTTAGTAACCTTTTCTTGACACAACAATCTAGTTGTTTGGGCTAGCATTTGAAGCCATAGGGACCTGGTTTGCCTAGGGAGCTCGAGACTCAGGGTGCACATCTAGAAGCTTGGCCGTTAGAGGGCAATCCTTAATTCGATGTTCTGGGCTTTGACAATGGAAACAAGTGTTAGGAAGATTATTATAATGCATGGTTTGGTGTCAAATTTGATGCCTGGCTTGGATGTATTGGATTCCTTCAATTCAAATATCCTTGAAGGTTGACCTAGGTGCAAATTCACTTATTAGTTCAACGGTGAGAATTCTTTCAATCGTGTAACAAGTGAATTTCCAATGGGGTAGGCTACTCTTTCTAGAAAATGCAAATACCAGGTCAGTAGGCTTGAGAACTCAATCCAGAAAGGCCAATGCATTTGAAGTTGGAGGGCACTGGCTTGCCTAGGGTGCTTGAGGTTGCTCATGATTCACAGCTGGAGGCTTGGCCATGGGAGGGTGGTTCTTAATTCAGTGGTCAAGGCTTTGGTAGCAGTAACAAGTGTTAGGAAAATTAATATAATTGATGTCAAATTTGATCCCCAACTTGGATGTATCATGGATCCTGTTGGCGTCAGAAGTCACTCCTGGATTGCAACAGGAGTAAGCCTGAGGCCCATCAGTTTATGTCACGATTTGTTTATAAAGGGGGTGATCAAATGGAAGTAAACTCAGAAAAATATCACTCACTCAGAAAACTGGGTCGGAACAACAAGGACATGTGAGGTCTTGATTTAACTTAAGCTAGTAAATTTTTCATAGTGGTGAGTAAGTGGAGGGAAAGAAAGGGGAAAAGTCTCAGATATGAGATCCTCTTAGACCGAAGAAACTTCAAAGTAAACCTCAAACGTTGCAGAACTAATACAATCAAACATGCATCATATAGTTACAGCAACACCCGACTGGATCATCCATACCCGGGCTTTCAGATTCAGAGGAACAAGGAAAGGAGGAGGCTGGCCGCCATTAAACAAGAAATCTCAAAATATCATTGTATAACCAGAGAACCAGAGGCTTTGTTAAAGCTTTACAGTCGGGAGCTTAGCTCTACCATCGATCCCTACAGAAATACAAAAACTGAGTATATATACTCAGGACAATTCGCCACCTTCGCAGCAGGAAGGTAGATAAGACATTAAAGTCCAAATTAGCATGTGCAGGCTCCTCAGTCAAACCTGGACGAAACTCCTTCGTCAAACGCCACCTTAACTCAGCATGGCTCTTGCAGGGGGACCTGCATACAAGGGTACCATGGGCTGATTGCCCCAGGCCTTTTCCATGCCCTCCATTTATGAGTTGAACTGAGGTCTCAACCACCTGCTAAATATTCATTAACTGCTTCTTCCATGGAGGGTGGCTGAGACTGAAAACTTTTCGCATTTCGCGTTTCGGAGTTTCTCGATGCAGTGAAAGAGAGAGACCCCGTGTCTTTTGAAATCCCGGTAGCCGGAATGCCGAAATGGCTTTTCGCGTTTCGGGTTTCGGCGATTCCCGATGCAGTGGAAGAGAGGCTCCCTTGTCTCTTGAACTCCCGGTAGCCGGAATGCCGAAACGGCTTTGGGCGCTTTTCGCATTTCGGGTTTCGAGGTTTCCCGATGCAGTGGAAGAGAGACCCCGTGTCCTTTGAAGTCCCGGTAGCCGAAATGGCTCCTGGGCGCTTTTCACATTTCGCGTTTCGGGGTTTCGAAATGAAGTGGGAGAACAACCCTTTGTCCTTTGAAGTCCCGGTAGTCGAAATACCGAAATGGCTCCCGGCCGCTTTTCGCGTTTCGGGGTTTTCCGATGCAGTGGAAGAGAGACCCCGTGTCCTTTGAAGTCTCGGTAGCCGAAATGTTGAAATGGCTCCGGGTGCTTTTCGCATTTCGTGTTTCGGGGTTTCGAAATGTAGTGGAAGAACAACCCTTTGTCCTTTGAAGTCCCGGTAGCCGAAATGCCGAAATGGCTCCCGGGCGCTTCTCGCATTTCGCGTTTCAGGGTTTTGAACTGCAGTGGAAAAGAGAGACCTCGTGTCCTTTGAAGTCCCGGTAGCCGAAATGTCGAAATGGCTCATCATTTCGTGATTTAGG
>ML792717.1:54612-78054 GCA_009831015.1 Picea engelmannii | reverse complement strand
CAATTTCCCGAATAGAAGCTCCTTTCTTCTGTCGATGATCACAAAGAGATGAGCTCATGCGCTAGACCTCGTTCAACTCTGCGACTCAAGCTTACCCGATGACCATCGATCTGCTCCATCTGTGAAAACAAAATGCCCACTCGCTTGATTTTAAGCCCAAAATGGACTTCTTCTGTGTGCTGCGCTCGGCGCTCATGACCGCGGTCTTTGAATAAAACGCATTTGATGGGTTTTTAAACCCCATTTCTACGCATTTACACCAAGGGTCTGAAATCGGAGAGAAACAACACCTTGCAAGAATTGGCACTAACATTAGGTTCCATGGGGGATAGAGTCGTCCCTGTGATGCTCTAAGAACTCCTTCTGCAGTTCCAGTTGCCTTGCGTTGGGCTATGGAGTCAAGCTCAAAACACCCTGCTAAAAATATAGGCCGAAAAGTAAAAGCAAAACAAAATAAACATAGATGCTCCAAGGAGCTTATTTATGTACGGTCCTAAACTAATAAATTCCTTTACATGGGGCTAGGTGAAAGCAAACTTCCACCATAGCCACTCAAGCAACTTCCCGAATAGAAGCTCCTTCCTTCTGTCGATGATAAAAAACAGATGGTGTAACCGTGACAGTAGAACGGTTACGCTCTTCAACTCCTCCTTACAGGCTGAAGTTGAGATGAAAAAGAGTGGCTCCAAATTGTGAAGGAGATACAACTCCATATATTCCTCCATAGGCTCATAGGACCAGTGGAAAACTCTAGAAAATGGGCGACATGCAGCCTCCTCTGCTACACAGTTGTTCACGTGTGGCTGAATATCTCTGGTAAGCACAGGTGGGTGGACAACTGACGTAGGATTACTGATCTCAGGCGGTGGCTGCTCGCTGACTGGCTCTAGGCATAAGATAAAATGTCCCTTCTACTTCTCTTCTGGTTCTTCTCCTTCTTCTCCTTGTCTCTCTCTAGAGTCAGATTCGTAATTGTCATAAACAGGACCCGTGGGAGAGTTCTGCTCTTCCTCGTGCTGCTCAACGTCTTCTAAATAATCATCAAAGTTGGGTGAGAACAAAACTCCTCCATTTTGCAAAAATGGAACTATCTCTCGATCCTCCATTTCGACCCCGAATGTAAACACATCATGGGAAATCTCGTGAAGAAAAAGAGAACAATCCATTTCCACCATCGCTTTCTCCTTTAAATCTGAGACAACAGGCTCATCAGGGGCATAAACTAATGTCTCTACAGCTATGAAATCTTCAATATCCTCTTCAAACGAGCCGCCAAGAACATCTGCCTCAAGGACTGGAAAATCCTCTTCGTTGTCTTCAGATTCCAACCTTTCTAGTCGGGCAGAGAGAGATTTCACCTGCTCCATCAGCTCACTCAGAGCATCTTTTTCTTCCCTGGGATCTTCATCATCATCCCTTGTAGAGATACCAAGAGCATCTTCTTCAAAGGCTAGAAAATCCTCTGCACATCGTTCAACTTCCCACCTATCCAGTTGGGCAGAGAGAGATTTTATCAGTTCCCTAACTTCGCCCAAAGCATCTTCCTCCTCCCCAAGGTCCTCATCCTTATATCTTCTCTTATCCTCACAACCTTCATGAGACACAACCATATCTTGCTCATTGTCCTCACATTCCTCACAACAACTATGACAGATAAACTCAGAGGAATAAAACTTTTGATAGCGCCTATTAAAAGCTGCATGGAATTCAATGAGTGAAGAAATGCTAGCAGGGGGTAGAGAACGATACCATCCATGAGCATCTCCTGCTAACGAGAACATGAACATTTTCATTAATACATCCTCATGTTGTATCTCCCACTGATGCATGAGTTCATGAAACTCACGGAGATGTTGAGTAGGGTTGCCCTCCTTATGCTCTCTAAATATGGGCAAATAATCGCTCCATTCATCCGGAGAAGGGACAACATTAGGAAAACTAGGAATAGCAGAAAAATTAAAAGGAGCAAACCTCCGAGTTAGGATTTTCTCCATTCCGAACCAGCGGAGTTGCCAATCGATCCTTGAATCATGGAGTCGCCAGGTGAAAGATTCACAGCTTTGAATGTGTCTGGTCCTTGTTCACCATCAAAGGCCAAATCTTTAACGTTGTGTCCTCCAGGAAACTTCTCAGGCTGAGAAAGCAGCTATTGAAACCTTCTCGAGAAAGCTCCTCTGGGTCATCTTTTAGGCGTGCTAAAGTAGCCACAATTGAAACAGTGATGTGGAAACATTGGAGTCGCCAGGTGCACAGTAGCAATCTCGATGTACTAGGTTCTGATGCACCCTCAGGACCAGTAAGCTTTGTCATTCAATCCATGGGAAAATCTTCAATTTCGTCCCCGACAACGGCGCCAGAAATGTTGGCGTCAGAAGTCACTCCTGGATTGCAGCAGGAGTAAGCATGAGGCCCATCAGTTTATGTCACGATTTGTTTATAAAGGGGGTGATCAAATGGAAGTAAACTCAGAACAATATCGCTCACTCAGAAAACTGGGTCGGAACAGCAAGGACATGTGAGGTCTTGATTTAACTTAAGCCAGTAAATTTTTCATAGTGGTGAGTAAGTGGAGGGAAAGAAAGGGGAAAAGTCTTAGATATGAGATCCTCTCAGACCGGAGAAACTTCAAAGTAAACCTCAATCGTTGCAGAACTAATACAATCAAACATGCATCATATAGTTACAACAACACCCGACTGGATCATCCATACCCGGGCTTTCAGATTCAGAGGAACAAGGAAAGGAGGAGGCTGGCCACCATTAAACAAGAAATCTCAAAATATCATTGTATAACCAGAGAACCAGAGGCTTTATTAAAGCTTTACAGTCGGGAGCTTAGCTCTACCATCGATCCCTACAGAAATACAAAATTTGAGTATATATACTTAGGACAATTTGCCACCTTTGTAGCAGGAAGGTAGCTGAGACATTAAAGTCCAAATTAGCGTGTGCAGGCTCCTCAGTCAAACCTGGATGGAACTCCTTCGTCAGACACCACCTTAACTCAGCATGGCTCTTGCAGGGGACCTGCATACAAGGGTACCACGGGCTGATTGCCCCAAGCCTTTTCCATGCCCTCCATTTATGAGTTGAGCTGAGGTCTCAACCACCTGCTAAATATTCATTAACTACTTCTTCCATGGAGGGTGGCCAAGACTGAAAACTTTTCACATTTCGCGTTTCGGAGTTTCTCGATGCAGCGGAAGAGAGAGACCCCGTGTCTTTTGAAATCCCGGTAGCCAAAATACCGAAATGGCTTTTCGCGTTTCGGGTTTCGGCGATTCATGATGCAGTGGAAGAGCGGCTCCCTTGTCTCTTGAACTCCCGGTAGCCGAAATGCCGAAACGGCTTTTGGGCGCTTTTTGCATTTTGGGTTTCGGGGTTTCCCGATGCAGTGGAAGAGAGACCCCGTGTCCTTTGAAGTCTCGGTAGCCGAAATGGCTCCTGGGCGCTTTTCGCATTTCGCGTTTCGGGGTTTCGAAATGCAGTGGAAGAACAACCCTTTGTCCTGACTCCTTTGAAGTCTCGATAGCCGAAATGGCTCCTGGGCGCTTTTCGTATTTCGCGTTTCGGGGTTTTCCGATGCAGTGGAAGAGAGACCCCATGTCCTTTGAAGTCCCGGTAGCCGAAATGCTGAAAGGGCTCCCGGGCGCTTTTCGCGTTTCGGGGTTTCGAAATGCAGTGGAAGAACAACCCTTTGTCATTTGAAGTCTCGATAGCCGAAATGCCGAAATGGCTCCCGGGTGCTTTTCGCATTTCGCGTTTCAGGGTTTTGAACTGCAGTGGAAAAGAGAGACCCCATGTCCTTTTAAGTCCCGATAGCCGAAATGCCTCATCATTTCGTGATTTAGGCCATAAGAGATGAGCTCATGCGCTAGACCTCGTGCAACTCTGCGACTCAAGCTTACCCGATGACCATCGATCTGCTCCATCTGTGGATCCTCACCGTTGAAAACAAAATGCCCACTCGCTTGATTTTAAGCCTGAAATGGACTTATTCTATGTGCTGCGCTCAGCGCTCATGACCGCGGTCTTTGAATAAAACGCATTTGATGGGTTTTTAAACCCCATTTCTACGCATTTACACCAAGGGTCTGAAATCGGAGAGAAACAGCACCTTGCAAGAATTGGCGCTAACAGATCCTTTTAAATCTCCCTGAAGGTTGACCTGGATGCAAATTTGTTTATTGTGTCGAGGGTGAAAAACCCTTTCAGGCTTGTGACAAACAAAATTCCCTATGGGTGGGGCTAGTCTTTCCAGAAACTTCAAGGCTTCGTAACTCGATACAGACAAGGCTGCAACTGGGCCAGAACTCTGAAAGCAGTGCTTATCTGATTGATGGTTATCTACCCCCTAGGGGAGCAATTTGATATGGCCAAAATTCTGCTGAGAAGTACTCATTCCATTTGAGCAAAAGCAACTAAGGTATTCCTATGGAGCCATGGCCCATGCTTCTTTATAGACACAGAGTTCAAGGCCTCCTTAAGCCTAAACATAAAGAAACCTCTGGTCAGGTTTTAGACGGGATGTGGCCAAGGAAATATCCAGCTAGTGCATGGCTATTGTAATCGCAAGAAGCTTTCTTATATTGATTGGAATAAATTTTAATTGGAGGATCAGCAGGAGGAACAGATTTATTACCTTGCGGAAGACCTTGGGGACAATTTTGCAGGTCTTCTTGGGTGCTATTATCTCTGTGGTTGCTCGAGCACTATGGCCAACAACAAGAGTATGGGCTATTTTGAAGATCCCACCCAGTTGGCGGGAAGTGCCAAACTACGGACAGAAAACTAAGTGCACAATGAGGTTAGAAGATCTAAAACATGGAAAGTGCAACAGCAATAAAAGCAGGTGTAAAGGCTGTCAGGGCTCATGACCATACAAAAGCCATAGATTCCTCCTAGCAGGAATATGGTTTTGATTTTAGGATGTAGTTTTGATCCTCTTTGATTGAAAATTCTATTTTTTGTCTTGAAGCATCTAGTCTCCATAGTTGGAATTAGGATATGGTTGTGTGTAAATTCCAGGTAGCCTAATTTGACAAATGGGAATGTTTTATTTTTTAAATTATTTTATTTTAAAGTTACACACAAGTTGCAACAATTGAAATTCATATCAACTGAAAATAAAAATTTGTTTATTTATAATATTTTTTGGAATGGGATTTCCTCCAAATCTTGTGGGTTCTTGGCTAGCTGCACTTGTAACCAGGATACTAGGTGTGTTTAGTGTATCCTTGATGTCTTAGGAAGTGAATGTAGGGAGAGAAGTGCAGATTGGTACCTGGGGCATACCCTCTTGTGGGCCGACGCTATCCCAGTTACTATGTTATATACTCTATTAATCACTAATTGCTTCCACATGAGGCATTGGTTTATCTGTATCATTGTAGAAACTGCGGTGAACTTGTAAGCTATTTTTTATTTCAATAAATGGGTCTGAAAAGATAATCAGTTGAGACAACTTTAGCTAAAAACATTGTCTTTGACCATGCAGGATGGAGCTTTGGTGGAGCAGGATTTCTTCATTGATTTTCTGCGGAAGGACATGCAAGAGTCTGTACGACAAGGTAATTCGGCACCTTTTGTCGAGGAAACTGTTATGCAAGTTAACAAATGGGGATTCAGCCTCGCAGAGTTACAAGTACGGAAGAAGCTGATGAAGGGTTTTACCTCATGGTTTCATTCCCTGTTCAATGAAGTGCCGGAAGAGTGGGAGGGCTTCCTTCGACCAATACATATTTGGCAGGTATTTCTTAACATCAACAGAAAACATTATGTAAATGAAATTCTGGTCATCTTTTGCTTCATAGAAGCTTGGAATGTTCACTGGAATTTATTTGATTGGGAAGAAAACCTGAATAAATCATTGAGAAATATCTCAAAGTTATAGTTTCTGCCAAGTTTAGCTGAGTCATTAAGAAATTGCCTTGATATTATTCATGTTTGCATGTGTCTCGATCCTAGGATTTTGTGTTCTCTGACCTGTCTGACTCAAACAAAGGACTGTTATTTCTAAATTCTCTGACCTGTTTGATTCAGACAAAGAACTCTTCAAAGAATCCAAAATGTGATAACTTTATCAGTGTGGCATCCTTCTGATAAATGTTCCTACTTGGACAGGGCATGGATGACCGCGTTGTACCCTATCCCTTCAATGATTATGCAAAACGTATGGTTCCAGGGGCCACTCTTCATAAATTGATCGGTGAAGGTCACTTTTCATATTTCTGCTTCTGCGATCAATGCCACAGGGAAATATTTGTTACCCTCTTTGGAATTCCAAAAGGTACAATCAACGAAACCTTTGTTATGATCAACGAAACCTTTGTTGCAGAGTCAGTAGAAAATGGATAGTTGTAAGGATATGATTAAATGTCTTGCAAAATACTTTGTAAACTTGAAGCATTGTTGTAGGGTTATAGCTGTAGGTTCCTACTGGTTTTTTTACTAAGAGGAACTGTGCAGCACAATGACCAAATCTGGTAACATAAGCTGTAGCTTTGGTGAATAATCATACATGTAAATTTGTGTGATGAGAGCATTACTTTGTCGGGACGATAGCTTCAGAATATCATATGCATCATGCATATCTTATTGTTTATATTGGAAGAGCTAACAGTGCAAATGATTGAAGCTGAGCACTTGGAAATCTCTTCCAGAATTGGAGGATAGAAAGGAAGAATTTCTTGCAGAGAAATTATGTTTCCAGATTTGTCTTGGTTCTCTCATAAAGCAGCTGCTTTTACCTAATGTGGCACATGCAAAACTCTGTATCTATATTTTGAGTTTAATCAATAAAGTTTTCAGTTATGCAAAACTCTGTACCTATATTTTGAGTTTGATCAATAAAGTTTTCAGTTATGCAAAACTCTGTACCTATATTTTGAGTTTGATCAATAAAGTTTTCAGTTATGAATATGACAAGGCAGTGCATCTTTTGCAAGTGCACAATGAGCATCATTTTTATTTTTATTTTTCAGAGTGATTATAATTGTGAAGTAAATAATATTAAAATGTTGTGCAGTGTGATCAGAAGACTAATCTCTTTCAAGATTTTTTATTTTATTTTTCAGGCTGATTATAATTGTGAAGTAAATAATATTAAAATGTTGTGCAGTGTGATCAGAAGACTAATCTCTTTCAAGAATTTGTGCAGATTGGTGCAGTACTTGTATATTCTGCTGGTAACAATGCAGAAATTTGCTTCTGTAGTAAGAATGATACTGAGCAAGGAAAATTTTAGGGGCTAAATTTCGCTCGTGCTAATTTTACATTTTTTTTTTTCAAAAAAAAGATTCCCCATTTTCCTTTTTTAATTAAAATGACTTGCCCAAATTATATAGGATAACATTTTTTTTTGTAAGTACGTATAAATTACCTTTCAGAAGCAAAAATTACAGTAGCGTCATGAGTGTCCRAGCACTGTAAATGCTAAATTGCCTCGGAGGGAAACCAATTCAGCCAGTGCCTCCAAAACCAAAACAGGCCCCAGTTTTAAACATCTGGAACARAATCGCCTCGGAAACCGATTCGTCCAACCTTCTAGAACATCTAGGACTGACTTATGACAAGGAAAAAGAGAATTGTCCAAAAGTACAGTTGTCCAAGCATAGACAAAACTTAAAACATGCCATGCAATCTGACACATGTGCAGATGTCGTAGCTCATGCAGTCGGTTTGTTGCGTGCCACATTGTCCGTTGTTGGCGCATGGAGAGCCGAAGCCGAGACCATCGCCGAGTTGTCCGCTGCTGGCGTTTGGAGAGTCGGAACCAAGACCACCGCTGAGGTCGTTGGTGCACTGGGTGCCTGTTCTGTGGAGTGTCGAGTGCCTTGCAGAGAGGATAGCATTTGCAGAATTTGCGTCCCCTTTTTGTCCAAAATTTCCAGACGAAACCGTAAGTTGTCCACCTCCTTGCGGACCTCAAACACCAGGGCTTGCAGAATTCCAAGGCTGTCTTGAAACTTTGCACAGGAGGCGCAGTTCGAACAAGAGTGTGGCTGGTCCGGTGGTTTCTCCCGGTGGACGGAGGTGTCTTCCTGAGGAGACTGGACCAATGGTGGATGCACTGGTGGTGGCGCAGGTGATGAATTCTCAGGTGAATTTGGTGGGACGACCAAGGCAAGTTGCAAGGAAGAGGCCAGGTCCAGTAATGGGCTGGGGGAAAAACCCAGTGAATTCCCCAGGAGCTCGAACCACTCGACTCGGCAAGCCCATGGTGAGGACAAAGGTAGGAGGCCGCTTTGGCTCTGAGAGGAATGGCCAGAGGAGGAGGGCGAAGAAGGCAGAGAGCTATGCGAAGGTGCTAGGGTAGGCCAAGGCTGAATGACCATGTGAGACTTATTTTGGTACCAGGTCGAGCCTCGCTTGGATTTCCCCCGCAGTCGAGGCATGGCCGAAGTAAAAAGAAGGTATGAAGGCACTAAGAGTTGGCTAACGTAACAGGTAAGAACCAGGGAGGAATGCAGACCGAGTGGTGGCTTTGCTGGGAAGAGGAAGAACTGATGGACCAGCCTACGAGCACCATGGTATGAATAGTGTTGGAGAGGGAAGATGCACACGCACAGAGGTGACCACCATAAAGTAGGCTCCATTGATCGGACACGGAGACAGAGAGGAGTGTGCTCGAAGAGTTAATGGCGCTCTGGTTGGAGTGAGGCCTACGTAAATTCATGGTGTGGGAGGAGGGGAGGTGCATGCGCCAGTCACATGGCTGGTACTGCTCTGGGAGGCGCCGTCCCCACCATCCCCTCCACTTGGACACCTGTAATCTACTAACACCCCATCGGGGATTATATAGGATAAAATTATTTTACTCTATATATAATAATTTTTTTCTAAAAACTCTATAAAATTCTTAGAAATCTAACTATTTTTAAAAACATATCACCAATAATTTTATAGTTGACTTAATTTTACAGTTGACTTGGGAAAGACTTAGATACACCTAGAGTTTCTCTTTTCGGGACCTATGGCAATTGGGAAAATAGGGAGGTTTCTACACTTTAAATGTTTGGATCCTTAAATAATTTTTTCCTAATAGTACAATACCTTGGTGATAATTTTGATAGTACAATACCTTAGTGCTAATTTTGAGCTTAATGCTAAATTCTTTTTGTTTTCCAGTTAAAATTCTTGAACATGCCCTTTAGAATACAAGGTCTAATGTCTAATCTGATCATGAAAAAAAATGATAATTTTCTTCGTTGTATAGTTTGATTCTTTTAGAAAGAAGACATGAAAGTATTTTTTGTTAAACTTTCTAGAATTCCAATTCGCACAATATAGGGTTTAAACACAATTTTGAAGAATTACATAAAAAATAAGTTATATATTGAAGAGGACATCTTTTTGTCTACACTTAAATTTGGTGTGCCGTGATTAAGATGTCATCTGAGTTCTTTTATAGATTCAATATTCACATTATTTCTGATAAAGTAGATATTTAATAATGACCATACTTAGCAATTTAGAAGTTGAGTTAGAAAATTTATTTTATAATAAAGGCATGTTATAAGGTGCTGTGATGACTTAATATTAATATTAATAAGTTATATTTAATAATCAGATATTTAATAATTAGATGTTGGGGAGTATGAAACACACAATCACCATCATTGAGATTATTTAAATAAATTTTTTATCAATTTTTAAAATATGTAATAATTGGAATTGTTTTATTGCAATTGCTGGTATGTAAGTTTTGAGATTATTTAAATAATTTTTGTATTAATTTTTAAAATATGTAATAATTGGAACCGTTTTATTGCAATTGCTGGTATGCAAGTTTTGATATTGTGTTTGTAATTTTTGATATGGTATTAGAGCCGTTTTGCTATTGTGTTTGTAATTTTTGATATGGTATTAGAGCCATAGAGAAGGCTACCAAGAATCATGGTGAAGGATTGATAGGAGTATGAAACACACAATCACTATAATTGAGATTATTTAAATAACTTCGTATCAATTTTTAAAATATGTATCAATTGGAATTGTTTTATTGCAATTGCTGGTATGCAAGTTTTACTATGGTGTTTGTAATTTTTGATATGGTACTAGAGCCATAGAGAAGGCTACCAAGAATCACGGTGAAGGATTGATAGGAGTATGAAACGCACAATCACTATCATTGAGATTATTTAAATAAATTTCGTATCAATTTTTAAAAGGCATTGTTTAGCTTTTCTACTAAATGGCTTGTTTTCGCCGGAATCCAGTGATATAAATTTATACGAATCACTATTTTTTGTTGTTCAAAAACCATTTCAATTGTCATTTCGTTGAACGTTTAGCCTACGACTTTTTAAAATATGTATCAATTGGAATTGTTTTATTGCAAATGCTGGTATGCAAGTTTTGCTATTGTGTTTGTAATTTTTGATATGGTACTAGAGCCGTAGAGAAGGCTACCAAGAATCATGGTGAAGGATTGATAGGAGTTGAAGGATCATGAGAGTACATAACATGGATTGAGGTTAGAAAGGTTCATAAACACCGTTGAAATTAGACCTTCAAATTAGACATTCACCTCTCTGCATCATTGTTGAAATTAGACATTCACATCTCTACATCGAACACAATTTATGATGGTAAAAAATTTTCACTACCCTTAAATTTATGTTTATACAAATTTATATATCTGAGTGGGTCTAATGGTTAATAACACGTGTTTCCTCTTGGGAGGTCACAAGTTCAAATCCAGAGGGGGTAGGGTATGTATACCTTTGTAGACTTTACCAGTCAAATCACTGGACATAGTTTTGTCTTAATAGCTTTAGTTTATCCTATTTTACATACATAAAATCATGGCAAATATCATAATATTAGCCCATGCCTGTTTTTTTTGTATCATTGAAAAATAACAAAAACATGATTTTTAATCAATATATTATATATGTAGAGAAATTATTCTCTTTTTAATAAAAGTAGTCTCTTGAACAAATGACACTAAATACTTTACCAAAAATCATATGTTCTAATAACAAAACCAAAAAATTCATTTGACATTTTATATTTTTAATTCGTGTGTAAATATATTCTCAAGTAGCTTGAATACGAAGAATGTACAAAATTGATGAAGCTATAACAAGAAATAAATTCTCAAGAAATCACTTACCCTTTTGGAACTCATCTTCTCCAAAGCTTTCCACCCATAGATTATATCTACTTCCATATTTTTCACATTTGTAATCTCAATGCTCCATTTGAAAAATAATTTACATGGTGGAACTTTAATTTACATGTCAAACTCTAATATTCTAACTTGTCATAATTGCCCACCCACTATTTTGTAAAAAATACTATGGAGCATTGAATATATATATATATAAAATTAAAGGGAAACCATAAAATGGTATACACTTGTGTATGGTCACCCCGTAATAAGCTAGTGTATGTGTGTGACACGATAATTAGCACCCATGATTAACTCATTTGGTTGGTGCCATTGTTGTCGAGACATTGCCAATAAACCTATGCATTGCATAGGACCTTGGTTCGCTTCCCTCAAGGTCAGGGGCATTGAGTCTACACTACTCTCTTAATATTGGGTACCATTCTCAAATAGGGGAAAGTGCTCACTTACTTGGGAAGCTATTTCTAAGGAAAATATATGACATAGGAGTCCCTTTATTAAGGGATACACTATTAAATAATGTATCCTTACAAAAAGAAACTAATGGACAATTTGTTGTTTAACCTATGAAATTGATAGGTTGGGATATTTTATTCATGTAAAGTTTGATGTGCTCCTCTTCACCACCAATTGTACCATAAAAGAGTTCAAAATGACAAAAATGTTCACTTTTAGCGTAAATTTCAAGCTGATTTGGAACAGTTTTTCAATAAAGAAGAAATGGTGTGGTAGAGATAGAGTTGTACACATAATTTGAGGAGCAATATTTTTGAAGGGAATTTTACGGGCGACATGAATGGGTAAGATTCTCTTTGGTCCCTTAGGAAATCACAAAATTTGCTTTGCTTGGGAACTTGGCCATGCAACAAAGAATGAAGTGGAGACCCTAACAACGTTTAAAGGAGTCTCATTGGCACTCCATAAATAGAGACAATCTAACCATTATGGGAGACTTGCAAATAATTCTCTTGTCACTCACAAAAATTTCACTCACCATTTATTTCTCACATCTTAAGCCAAGTCATGGTTATGTTGAATTTTTATACCTTTGTTCAATCCATTCACATACATACTTTACAACTCAAGAGTTGAATGGATGGAAAATAGAAAAGCGTTGGAATCCCAAGGCAATCTTGTGACTACACATGAAGGAGTAGAACACTCCTTCCATGTTCCACCATGATAGTTGGGTTCCAAAATTTAGGTTGGTTGGCATGGGGTGATTCCTTTGCATGTCATACACTTGGAGGTCCAAACTTCAACATGATGCAAGGCAATTTAAATATGTTGGAACCACATTCAAAGGCAATTGATACTCATATCAAGGAAGCACAACCCCCATGCGTTATGAAAGGAGGTAACCCACCACCCCATATTGTCCTAAATCTTGTGGTCTTTGACACGCCTTTCACCGCGAGGCTCTATGTTATATGTTGTTTATCCTCCTCTCTTAATATTAATGTATAACTAACCTAGGGGGATCGAGGATGAATTTTGAGGATACTCTTTCTTTGATCCTTCTTGGGTTTGCGTATGGTTATCATTCCTTACCAACCTATCAAAGAAACACCATGATGTGCTACCCAATTGCTCTGCACTCTTAGTTGACTATGTTGACTTACATTTGGGGCTCAACAATACATAGGATGAGGTGGACTATGTGAAGGATCAATTGACCATAGTAAGAGAATTGTTGAACATTGGGAGGATAGTAATAGTGCAATAAAATTCAACAATGGAATAGGCTTCACATAGGCATATTGAAATGCTTAGAAATCTGGAAGAAGAGTTTTGTGCAACCCTTGTTGTCCAATGCAACAAATTGAACAACCTCCATTCTTAGATTTTCAATAGCACAAAGGAGCCATGCTCCCCCACCTAGCCCCTTTGCAATCTACTCGACACTAGTACATGGGGAAGAAGAAGAAAGGAAGAGGAGGACAATGCCTTCCAAGCCATTTTCTCTCAATCTAGTAGAGCCAACGCATGAGTGTGTTAAGTCTATCATTGTTTGTTAGATTTTTCCTTTTTGTTGCATATGTATTGTTAAACAATTAATATATTAGGAAAACTTGTTAAAATTTATTTCTTTGAGGCGATTGTGAGACTTATTTGATAAACAATTGCCACTACTAGATGAACTTACACAATTATCCTTCTTAGAATTGGAAATCTTTTGTAATATGCATTGCCATGTAGCAACTTCAACTTCTTTTTGAATTTAATACAAATATCCATTGTTGTTAAAAAAACATTTTTGAAGATAGAATTTCAGGGCATAATGCATAAAATTTGAGGATATCATAAGATTCAAAGAGACAGTGCATAAAATTTAAAGAGATATTGCACAAAATTTGAGGACAATGGACTAAATTTAAAGAGATATTGCACGAAATTTGAGGACAATGGACTAAATTTAAAGAGTCAACGTGCAATCACTACAAGGAAAACACCACCTAGCAAAGGCTTTTGTGGAACCTCCCCAATAAATTTCTCCCTTCTCTGTTTATAACAGAGGTGAACAGTTGGAGGTTTTTGCAAATGTTTTTTTGTCGGTGCACCTAAACCATTATGGTGCACTTTAATGTGAAAAGCATCAATGTTCCATGGTTACAAGTGCATCGAAGCAACAACATGCCAAAAAAGACATCAATGCTCCACTTTGTCCAAGATGCATCAGTGCTCTGCATTGGTCTAGATGTAACGATGCTTCTATACCGATGCACACATGAGTGTCAACAACCCCATAATACATTGATGCTCTTCTTTGGTCCTAGCACACTGGTGCTCCACATTGGTTTAGAAGCATCGATGCTCCATGACCCATGTGCACTAGAGTGCCAATAGCCCCCCAAAAAACTGGTGCTCCACTTCTTTATTGGTGCATCAATGCTCCCTCTTTGGTATGGGTGCACTATTGCTCCTCTAATTAATGTGTCAGTGCATTAGTGCTCCTTATAAGGTCTAGGCACGTCGATACTCCTATTTAGGTGTGGGCGCACTCATGATTCTAATACATCGAAGCATCGAACAATGATTCATATTTTTTTTTAAATGATCAAAATAGATAAGAAAAACCTAAGTTGATTTTTAATAAGAGTAAAAAGTGAGGGTTGTTTCTTTTCTTCATCCCACATGAGAGAAGAACAAGAGGAGGTGGTTCTACAAGATAATCCAATACAAATAGCCATGAATGTAGGGAAAAATAAATAGTATTGTAGTCAAGTAACTTTTTATTTCCATCTTCAATATTTCATTTCTTCACATTATTGATTTTATTTCTATTATTTTCTATTTCTTAGCGTTGTTTCTAATTTCTTAGCTAGTTTTGCTATTTAGTTGGTTGGTTTTAGGGTTTTGCCTCTACTTTGTAGGTTAATGGTGGATTTGTTTTAGCATTTCACATCAACATATATGGCTAGCAAATGACATGCAAGTTCAACCAAGAAAGCGATACATTTTTATGCAACATGGGTGCATATCCATAGGGGTTTTGACCACCCTTTATTTGCATGTTCACGATGTTTCTCTACACAACATTGTGTTTTTTCCTAGTGAACTAGGAGCATCAATGCTCCTCTTTGGTAGGGGCACACTAGTCATAGGGTCTCCACCCAGTCAACCTGTGGCCTAGCGCATGCGTTCGTGGGATATTAAATAATACCTCTAATTTCACTAGATATTGGTAAATACCTCCCAAAATCTTTTTTTTAACCCCCCGATACATCTTTCTGATAAAAATATACATCTTTCTAATAAAAATAACCCTTATTTTTACTAGATATCCCATGTTTTCACCCAATACCTCTTTTTATACTCTCAAATACCTATAAACCCCCTCATACCCCACATGCCTACCCCTCCCCCCCCAATACCTACAATATATTGACTCTATTTTTCAAATTTTTAAAACCCCTTTGTGAATGAACATGATAAGATATTGGTCAACAAGGTGAAACCCTCGTGGCACTAGTGCTTCTTTTTAAGGTGTGGGCGCACCTATGCTCCTCTTTGGAATGGGTGCACCGATGTTTCTCTTTGAGGTGTGGGTGCACCAGTGCTACTATTTTGATATGGGTTAATGGTGATTTATTTTGGGAATTTACATCAACCTGTATTGTTAGAAAATGGGGGGTAAGTTCAACTAAGAAAGGCATACATTTTTCTGCAACATGGGTGCATATCCATAGGGATTTTCACCTCCCTTTATTTACAGATTCATGAGGCTTCTCTGAGCGACATAATGTTTTTCCCTAGTGATCATGAAGCATCTATCCTTCTCTTTGAAGCACCAATACTCCTTTTAGGTATGGGTGCACCGATGCTCCTATTTGGTACCTTGGAAGCACCAATGCTCCTAATACATCATAGCGCCAAAAAATAATTTGTATTTTTAAAACTTATTAAAGGAGACAAGAAAAACTACAATGCTATTCTTAAAAAGAGGAAAAACTAAGGGCTCGTTTTGATTTGATTTGATTTCCCTTATCCTATTATGAATCAGATTTTGACTCTACAATACTATTCTTAAAAAGAGAAAAAACTAAGAGTCAGAATCTGATTCATAACAGGATAATTTGTATTTTTAAAACTTATTAAAGGAGACAAGAAAAACTACAATACTATTCTTAAAAAGAGGAAAAACTAAGGGCTCGTTTTGATTTGATTTGATTTCCCTTATTCTGTTATGAATAAGATTTTGACTCTACAATACTATTCTTAAAAAGAGGAAAAACTAAGAGTCAGAATTTGATTCATAACAGGATAAGGGAAATCAAATCATCGATGTAGAACCCAATGTTATCATCAAAATCACRAAGATACAACCAAATGAGTCAGAGGAGCTTGAGGAAGGGGAGCACCTCTTCCATTCAAAGATGTGGGTGAAGACGACCCCACTACATTTCATTGTTGACAATATGATCCAAAATAACCYGATCTCARCTGAGGTTATCAAGAGATTGAATTTGTCAATAATGCCACGCCCCCAACCATACACTATCTGTTGGTTGAGCTAGGGACGAGACCTTCGCATTAGTCAATAGTGTTTCCTGTCCTATGACATCAAGCCCTTCAAAGATGAGGTATTGTGTGACGTTTCCCCACTCGAAGTTTGTGATTTTATTTTAGGACAACCTTATATGTGGAAACATCATATTATTTATGAGTCCCGACCCCATAGTGTAATTACTACTTTGGGAGGTCAGCCCTACAAGGTATCAGAGGTAGTTCTGACTATTGCAATTTCATTGATCTTGGAAAAATAGTGCCAAAAGATAATTTCCCAGACTACAAATTTTTTCTTATTCATGGTTCGGTCTAAAGGTTAACGCAAAGTCACTATGACCACCACAACTTCAACACATGGTCTCTCTACACAACATAAGCATGTGAACAAGATTGTAGAGGAGTACAAAAACCTCTTCACTTCACTAGTAGGGGTGCCTCTGCATTGTTAGGTCAAACATCTTGTTGATTTGATACCTAGTTCCAACTTACCTAATGGTCTAATACATAGATGTTGTCTTCTAGAGAATGAGGAAATAAAGCATCAAATTCATGAGCTCATCCAAAAAGGACACATTCGACCAAGATCCTCACCTTGTGGGAGCCCAATTGTGTTGGTGCAGAAGAAGGATGGGACATGTTGACTCTATATTGATTATAGAGCCATGACAAAAATCATTGTCAATAATCGATACCGATACCTCAAATTAATGATATTCTTGATCAACTTAAGGGTGCCAAATTATTTAGTAAGATTGATTTTAAGTTAGGCTATCGCTAGGGTCGTATAAAACCAACTGATGTATGGAAGGCAACCTTCAAATATAAAAAAAGATGATGGATGATATCTCACATCCATTCAAAAATATTTTGTGGTCGTCTATTTGGATGGCATCCTCATCTTTAGCCATACCTGGGAAGAGCACTTGCATCACATTCAGTAGGTCCTGAACACCCTGCAGAAACACAAGTTACACACCAATTTGGAGAAATGCTCATTCAACATGCAGAGAATCCAATACTTAGGATACATCGTGGATGAACATGGGGTGCATGTGGACCTAACCAAGATACACGTCATTTGCGATTGGCTAGCCCTGATGACTCTAATAGAGCTTCACAACTTCTTGGGCCTCATCAACTTCTAGCGTAGGTTTGTGTTGGAATTATCTCATATCACTTGGCCATTAAGTGAAGTGACCAAGGGGAGAGATAAAGACAAGTTTGCTTGGTATGAATCATAGCAGAAAGTATTTCAAGAACTGAAACACTGCCTCTGTTATGCACTAGTCCTCACATTTCTAGAACTACAACAACCATTTGAGATTGAGACATATGCCTTTGACTATGCTATTTGTTTTGTCCTCACTCAATAGGGACATATGATATCCTATCATAATGAAACAATATATGATGTTATTCAAAGACATCCCACATATGACAAGGAGATGTACTCCATTGTGTAGACATGCAGAAAGTGGAAGCATTATGCTCTGGGTAAGGAATCATCCACACTGATAACAATCCTCTACAATTCATGCAGATGCAAGGAAATATACATAATGTTTTCCATCAGAAATGGTCCACATACATGCAACAATTCCACTTGAACATAATGTACAAGAAGGGAAGCGCCAACTGTGTTGCAGACTTCCTCAATCAACCCTCGATTGTGGCACTTAGCATAGTTCTTAACTCCTATGGGCATGAGTCCTTTGGGTGGCCACAATTATACAGATGAATTTGAAATTGCTACTACTAGACACTAAGTGCTAGTAAACAAGTTTCAGATTTCAACCTCTAGGATGTGCTCTTGTGCTATCTAGGCTATCTTTATGCTCCTTCAAGCGAGCATGTAAAGCTAAGTTGGGAGACACATTATAGTCAAGTGGTGTGGCACTTTGGTGTGGAGAAGATGATATCGATATTTCATAATAATTTCTATTGGTTAAATCTTTGACAGGATGCCAACCAATACATTAGGTCGTGCACTGCCTATGCCATCTCTAAGTCGTCAATCAAGAAGCAGTGGTTGTACACTCTTTTGCCTGCCCCATATAAGCCTTGGGACTTTGTCTCCATGGATTACATGTCATGTTTTTCCTCCATCAAACATGATCACAATTATATTTTTGTGGTTTTCGTTTGGTTCTCTAAGATGGCCATTTTGACACCATGTAAAAGGAGTATCACAGCTGAGGTCACTGCTAGGCTTTTCTTTGAGCATGTTTGGGTTCATTTTGGTCTACCACAAACCATTATTTAAGAAAAGGAAAACAAGTTTCTTGGTACCTCCTGGTCTACTCTATGGTATTTTATGGACACCAAGATGGCCAAATCGACTTCCTTTCATCCCCAAACAGATGGAAAAACATAAATGGTCAACAAGATGATTGTGCACATATTGCACATGGACAACTCCAAGCATCCATGTACATGGGATGAGAGAATTATGTATGTTCAACATATCTAAAATAGATCCCTCCACGACTCTATTTGCCACAACCCTTTCCAAATATGCTTGGGGTTCCAACCATTGGGCCCCATTGATGTAGCTATACGTGTTTTGTCTTCCCCTACAAAGTCCTCCCACGCTTAGACTGAGGTAGATAGAGAAGCCAAAATTTTTGAACAGATCTAACATCTCCAACAACAGGTTCATGATATATTGGATAAGTCCAATGCTAAGTATAAGCAACGACATGACCAACATTGGGTTCCTCACAAGTTTTAGGTTGGTGACAAGGTGTGGTTGCATTTTTAGAAAGAGCACTTCACTGCCCCCCATAGGAAGCTCAAACCACTCTACACCATCACAAAGGTTGTGGGTGACAATTATTTCAAATTGAGTATCCCCACTTTCCTTGGCTTGCACCTAATATTTAATGTGGAGCTTCTTCGACCATATTTCCCACCTATGCTAGACACTCGGAGGTGGTTGAGCAATTTTCCCCTACAAAACTAAACCTTGACTGCATTGCACAAGCTCTAGTGGATTGGATCATGGACACCAGAATGAAGGCCACCCACCAACAAAATATACAACTCTATTAGGTTGTCAAAGTAGGAGAGCTACTTCAACAAGGCAAGTGGCTCACCAAGGTTCATATTAAACAAAATTTCCCATCTCATGAGGGAACTTGATGCAATGGGGACCATTGCTTCCTAAGGGGGAAGGACTAATCCAAGTGGATATCGGTGGCCACCTACCTCTTCCATTGACTCATCACGGTTCTCCATATTGGCCATTTTTGTTATGATTTTTGGGTCCTAAACATCCCGAGCCTTTTTGAGGCCCTAAACGCTATTTTTTTGCCATTTGGGGGCCAAATGTATCCATGGCCTACCTTGAACCTACTAGAAATTATGCTTCTCAGTTATATATTTCCAACAATCTGCCGTGTGCCCCAAATGAAGATTGTATGCAAAGGTTACACCATCGGGAAGTTGGTGTATCAACTAACCATCTCGGGGCCCACAAACCTTTTGGCACTTTGCCTCCTAGGGTTAGGTTTTTGGACTATTAGGGTTCTTTCTTTATGTTAAAGGGCCATTCTTTCGACCTATTGTGATATATTTTGTGAATGAGCATAACCAACATCTCTTTCTCTTTAGAGATAAACTACCACCATTCTAGCCAGTTTCTGTTTTACAATATTCTACTATTTTATTCATCAATATAAGTTGGGTTTCACTATATGGCTTAACTCTCTACCATATTTTTGTGTGTGTTTCATTTCGTTCTCAATATAATCCATATCAATGGGAAAAATTTGATTTTGTACACTTGTGGATGCAATCCTTATACTACAATTGGGATTCACATAATCATAATTTTTGGGTTATTGCTATCATAAATCTACCTTATCAATAGCCAATCTTGTTTGACTCACATGACTCAATACGAGAGGCTTGTCAAGAAAATGTAGGCCAACATTGTCACATAGATAAAACACTTTCTTGGCTATGTCATAATTATGATTTTACTTCATCATATTTTGTTTTTTATAGTTTAATTTAGGTAAGATAGTTTTGACATGTTTCTATAAATTTTGAGTTGTGTCATTTTGTTGTGTTGACTAGTCTTTGTTTTATTTCAATGTTTTGTGTTTGATTTAGAGTTGAGTTTTATTTTTGCATGTTAAAGAAACATATGAGTAGAGGGGCTAGACAAATTGATGGTTGTGTCATGTTCCTTTTAAGTGTGCATTTGAGTCAATTATGGAAATAATCTAAAGTTTGGATATAATGTGCTATTGAGATTTCAAAGAAAAGCCATATTTTGTATCTACTTTTCTCAATTTTATTGGTAGGAATCATTGAAGACAAAGTTCTTTCAGATTTTACTTACTATAACACACAACGTTTCCCATAAGAGAACGAAGAATGGTCTAGATGTCATAAATATATATGGTGTAGAAATGGAAGAAACTATGGTCCATCAAAAGGTGAAGAAATTACATGCCTTTTTCCTTTGATTCTAGTAGTGAAGATGAACATATAATCTCATATATTTATGGAGTTCTTAGTTCCCCACAAGGGGGATTGTTGTCCACATATATATCCACTAGGGATTTATGTAGAGTGTTATCCAAATTAAGAATCTAAGCATAGACCATAAGAATTTCAATTTGTGGATGTATTACAGAGATCCCCTTTGACCAAAATATTTTTGTAAACATCTTGGGACTATCCCATAAAATATTCAACAAATGGTGTAATTTGAACTGGTAAATGAGGCATAAAGAGTCCATCCTCCACCCTTTGAAGTCTTGTACTCAAGTCCTTTTATGTGGGATTATATTTAGACATAGAGAACCCATTATTTACCCCTAAAGTTTGTTTTTGGCTTAGGGAAGGACATAAAGAGCCCATATTCACCCCTCATAAGTTTTTTGTTATCTTTTGTTATCCCACATCTACCCCCCACATCATTAGTTGTGCGGGGGTGGAACCACAAGTCAATTTCATCTATTCCTTCCTCCACTTTCTACATCAACATCTTTTCTCTACATTCCTACTCCCCTATTCCATTCCTCCACACTATCACCCATCCCAATGCGAGA
The DNA here is from genome assembly GCA_009831015.1 of Picea engelmannii. Taxonomy (NCBI): domain Eukaryota; kingdom Viridiplantae; phylum Streptophyta; class Pinopsida; order Pinales; family Pinaceae; genus Picea; species Picea engelmannii. The sequence goes on along the minus strand of ML792717.1, from coordinate 56,844 downwards.
TGCATACCCCTTATTCCATCCATCCAATTTACTTCCCAATCCTTCAGATCACACCTACCCAAATCACTATTTTTCCTACCCAATGTAGAATGCAGATTTCCAACCTCACCTAACATTCCACACACCACATATCTCCACTCTCCACACTATGAATTAGACTCAATAATTTATGACATACTCATCACCTTCTCCCCTCTTCTACTCCTCCACACTCCCATCCATCCTAATGTGATATGAAAACCCCTTATTCCATCCTTACACTGCACTCCCCAATCCTTCACATCATGCCTACATGACATTGCTTTTTCCCTTCCCTATGCAGAATGCACATTTCCAACCTCACCTGACTTTCTACACACCAGATATCTTCACTCTCCACATTGAGACTTAGATTTAAAACTTTATGACATACCCATCACATGCTCCATTATTCCACTCCTCCACACTCCCTTCCATCCCAATGCAGGATGCATACCATTTATTCCATCCATCCACTTTACTTCCCAATCCTTTGCATCATGCCTACCCCACATCATTTTTTCTCCTTCCCAATGTTGAATGCAGATTTCCAACCTTTCCTAACTTTCTACACACCACATATCTCCACTCTCTACGTTATGAACTAGACTCAATACTTTATGACATGCCCATTAACCATTGGTAGGTGAGGATTAGTAGTTGAGTGCCACACATAATAGGGCATGATTTGACACAACGATGAGGTGATATGGAGCTAAAATTAAGTCATGGACATAGATGAGGGGTGAGACTCATGGAGAACATAGAACACACACGATATGATGAGAATGGGTTCACACATATAAATGGAAAATAATACTTTTGCATAGTGCATGTGGTACAATTATTGACATCCATATTTGATAGTATAGAATCAACTATGATGGAAAATCAATGGTGGTTGTAGCATGAGTTTTAAAAGGCCATGGAGTAGTCAACCAACCACCAAATCAAGCTTGGTGAGAAGATATTGAAGCATATATTCGATGGGAATATATTTATGTGTCAAAGGAGTTGAATTTTGGTGCAATTTGGCAAAGAATGATGAGTATGGTCACACTAAAGGTTTACAAGCAGTGAACAAAAATGAAAGATAAAAACATAATTATTTTTTTGTGTCATGGTGATAGTTGCAACATTTTTGGATTGTTGAAAACAAGTGGCATTGTAGGGTGTGAACACCAATAATAATTAGGTGTGGCCAACAATCAAGAAAACTTGTAACCTGAAAAAATATAGGAAGTGTGGACAAAATTCTCAATTCAAATGATGGCTTGGATTATAAGCCGTGATTTAAGGGAAGATGAGCATGATTATTCAATGTTTAAGTTTGAAAGTGAATATCAATTTTGACTATCAAATGAGAAAATGGGTAGTTGGCTTGAGGCACATTGGTATAGGAAAAATTTGGGGGATAAATTTGGTCATTTGGCTAATTTTTCATTTTTTTTTTTCCAAAAAAGATTCATCTATTTCCATTTTTTTTTCCAAAAAAATATTTTCCTAAATTATATAGGATAAAAAATCACCAAAATTTTCTAGAAACTGTATAAAATCCTTATAAATTTGAATACTTATACAAAAATATTGTGAAACATTTTATAGTAAGAATTTTAAGAGTTAGTAAGATTTTCCAAGGTTTCTACATTTTTTTTTTGTAAGTATCTATATCAATTATGGACAACATTTACATATATGCAGATAGGAGAGGTCATGTTGTTCTAGTCCCACAGAGACCATGACAGTCCCTTGGGAATAAGACCACAAAAAACAGAAAATAATGCTTGCCCATGAGGGGAAACTAAGCCCCATCATGTAGCAACTGAGTTAAAAGACTGAAACCATAATTACTATCAGGTCATTGTTTATCAATATAGTTCATTATAACTTAAAAAACTAGATAGAATAATAAAATCCTAATATCAGAGTAACATACATCACTTGTCATGCAAAACCTGAGAGCAGGTGAGACCTATAGTTCCTCTTAGGGAAGCCACATCCAAGGTTTCAGGACCCACAAGATTCCGTGCAGGAGGAACATGCAAGATACCAAATCTAATAAATATGCAGAACATAAATAAAATGCTAGGAATGGTAGAATAACAGTAATATAACCAACATAATCATCCACAATAACACAAAAATAATATGAGAACAACAACTGAAATAGCACTTTGATTCAGAAAGCAATGTTCACAGGCCTCTTCGAGGGGG
>ML792717.1:37337-49200 GCA_009831015.1 Picea engelmannii | reverse complement strand
CTAGAGGAAGATCCTTCTAGAAGCGGAAGCTTCTATTAGGTCTTCTTACATCCGCCTTATTCTATTTTATTGAAAGGCCTTATTAATATTGACCTTTATTACATCTGAATACATTGATCTACCTATGTGTGGGTTAGGACCTTGACAGAACAAAAGTGCCTCCTTGGCGTCTAGAAAGCCAGGTAACCACCTTAAGCAAGTAGGCATTCTGGATCTCCAAGGCTTCCAGTCTTCTTTTCAATTGGTGAAAGTCCTGCTCCTCGGGTAGCGTACCTATGTCCACCATGATTTTGGTGTGGAAATATAGTTCTAGAGTGTGGTAGAACTTTGAGTTTCTTGTCTCGGTACAACCCATATTAGGAATAAAACCTCCCACCTAAAACTCCACCTCTTCATCCTCTTTAAAATCCCTGATTAGTTGAACCTTGACTTCAAGTTCCTGCATTTTGGATTTGTCCTCCTCCAGAACAAAGTCTTCATAAAATTTACTAGCATCAATGGAAACTTTTGCTTCTCTGGAAGGATTCACAGAGGGAGAATGGGGTTTCCTTCCTCTAGGAGCCATGACCAACCAAACAGAAGGGAGGAATAAGCTTGTGAGAATGTCAATAAAAGAGAGGGAATGACCAATATACCAGAGCTAAGTTGAACCCAATCCACTACCATCACGTTCCCAATTTAACATACCCATTTCTGGAATGAATCCGATCGATCTATCAAAATTTGCGTCCTTTCTCATTCTAATCATGAGTGGTTGGGTGATTAGAAGTCATAGGAACATCCTCTTCTTCGTGCCAAGGATCATTCTCGCCGGTTGAATGAAGCTCCTCACTTCCATTCCAGATGCCAAATATGAACCAATGGATAAAGGTCACCTCAGTAACTTTGTGAGAATGCAGAGGATTAACTGATCGACCTTCTTCCCACACCTTATCATTATTTCCTTTCATTCTACCCAACCTCTAAAGTACTCCATCCATTATGTTTAGATCACCTAGGTCGATCTTCAAAGCGATGTGTGGGTTAAGATGCTGAAATCTTGCAACCATATGGTGTCTAGGCCTGGGTGCCTTCTCGGCTAGGCCTGGCACGTTGGCTTGAGAACTCACATGCATCTCATCCAGGGCTAGGTTTCTACACTTTAGGATAAGCATGGATCCTTAAAATTTTCCTTGATTTGTTGTAACCTATGAGAAAATAATGGTATTAATTGTGACAATATTGATAATCTTTTGACATAGTCAAAGATGATTAATCCATTGATTGTCTATTTAAATAGTGAATGAAGATAGACATAGAGTTGGGCTTTACAATATCAATCTAGGATTGTTATAATTGGGTTTAATCAAAGATTTGATGGTAACAAACTATGTTTTCACTCTTCTTTCTTTCTACCCATGTATCATGTTTGTATTCTTATGGTCCAACTAGGTATATTCCAATGGATCAAAACTTTCTCCGTCTTCCCTCTAGATTAATATCTATATATCCCCATAGAATTAGAGAGGATTGATAGAGTTGTGACTGATCTATTAGTCCATTACTTCTCTTTGTAATATTTTATGGATCACATACAATGTTATCAATATGTATTATTTATACAAGAAGCTTTGATTGGTGTTATGGTTGGTTTATCTATTTGCATAGATTGTTGGTTATGTATTGGTTGTATATGAAATATCATATTCTAAGTTGCATTAGAGGAAATCTGGTACAAAAATGTTCCTTGAAAATAAATTATAAAATAATAAGCCTGGTATACCACATCACACTACCATGTAAGCTTGGTTAATCTAGAATTACTAGGTGAGAGTTAAAGATAACAATGAGAAGTTTAGATTCTTGTGCACACACAATAAATGATAATAGATATTGTTGACCACCTATTTTGACTAGGGGGTCAACGTTATATACCATGAAGATATGTACCTAGTGGTACAACCAGTTTGAAGACTTTTGGCTCAACATGACAAACTTTTCCCTCGACACGTCTTTCTATGTATTCGGAATGTTCGCTCCCCCACGTGGGATAATATTGTAATATGATAGCATGAGTCATTTTTTGTCTATTTACCTAGGAATTTATCATTAGGGAAGTCCTTTCGTCGAGTGCTTTTTTCTCAGGTAATTAATCTTGCTTAACTGCAATTTTAATTATCCTTTAGTTTTTCACTCACATAAATCCCCCAAAGTGGTGAAAGGTGTCTAATGATTGATCCCAATGGATGAATAAGTTTTGGAAGTGTTTTAAATGAAAATTCTATACATCTCCTAGAGTCTTGCGGAATTCCGTTAAGTTTTGATATGAGTTTTTAAATAATTAAAATTTCCGCAAACTGATAATTTTTAGTTATTTTTAATGTAAAATGTAAAAAAATGGTCCTTGGGGATTTTGTATAGGGGTATGAGTACTAAAATAAAATGGTTTATGACCCCCTACACCCTTGTACCAAGTATCAACTCAATTGGACAAGTTTTGCTAGGTCATTGTCCATGAGGAGTCCAAGTCAGTCAAAAATCAACAAATGATTGGCTAAATTAAAATAGCCAAATTTTGTAAAAGTCACTAAAGTCATGGGAGAGAGTGGGAAAAATATTCCTAATGTATTTCCTAAGTTGTTAAATTGATTTTCCACTTAAAAGAACCCCCTTTACTAAGCCAACAACCTCAAGTGGTCACTCCCTAAGAAGAGGGGCACCCCCCTTGCTCATGAAAACATAGGAAATAAAAAAATAAAGCAAGAGGGTGCCAAAAAATTTCGGTGTACCCCCCTTTGACCCTAGCTTCATATTTGATGAGTGGGAAAGGTGTTTTTCCCTTCCCCACTCACTCCTCACACCCTCACCATGACTAAAACCCTAAAAGTGTGCCCCCCTTGAGATGACCTCCCTCCCTTGGATGTGTGACACTTGAAGTTCATCCAAGAGGGGCCTTTCCTCTCCCTCAACTATAAAATAATGCCTCCTCTCCTCATTTCAACATATATTCTCATTGCAAGTCTATTATGCCAAAATTTCTCCCATTCTTTTCCCTCTCTCCCATTCTCTCATTGTAAATCTTGCTACAAGTATTTGTAGCAACATTTTGTGGATCATAAAGGAAGCTTTGGAGGATCTCTTGTGTGCATCAAGAATATTCTTGGTGCTCTTCATGGTATTCTTGTGAGACGATATAGCTACATTTAATTTCTTGTATATTTTTTATTTCACTAGTTTAACTTTGAGACCCAAGCAAAGTATTTTGCTTGGGAATAATTGGTATTAGTATTGCTATTAGTTTTGTGGTAGTTTCTTTCGAGTTTGAAAAGTATTTTGCAAACTTATTAGATGGTATTACCTCCTTGTTGTCTTGTTATTTATAAACATTTTTATGATCTAAAATAGTCATTAAAACTTCACTTTTATGTTCATATTTTCACATATAAGTTTCTGTTTTTATGTGCTAACATAAACTAATCCTTTTCTTGAGTGACGTGTAGCATTTTCTAGCAAGTCTAGCTTGTTTTTTTTATGCAAGTTATCACCAAGACAAGGGGAGGTGCTACTTTTTTTGGGCCCCCAAAACACTAAAAAAACAACCTAAAGTTGGGATACCAAATCCCCTTTCACCTCTCTTCTTCTAAGGCATTGTAAGCAACCCAATAGAGTCACTTGGGCTTGCCTTCTCACAAATAAATATAAAAATATGATATTGTAATTAGTTAGAAAATATTGCCCACACCTTGCAAAGAGATTTTCGTAAGCCATCCTTGCAAAATCGTGAAGGCTAGCTTTAGATTTAATTTCTTGCATTTCTTTTATTATACCCATCTTGCCCAAAACGATAGGCTTGTCCTCCATCTTGTGCCATTGTTGTGGGGTTTCTCTTTAATTTTCCAATTCATTAGAATTATTTTATTATAGCCATCTTGGCCAAAATAGTAGGCTTGTCCTCCATCTTGTGCCATGGTTGTGGGATTCTCTTTAATTTTCCAAGCATTTTAAATTATTTATTTTTTCCCACACCTTTCAAATAGATTGGCCTAATCCATCCTTGCAATATCGTGAAGGGTAGTATTTTTAATTCATTGCAAAGTAATCATATTTTCTCTTCACCTTTGCCTCGTATTCCCTCCCCTTGCCACTTTGTGGATATTGGGTAACTAAGAAAGGGCAAAGGATTGGAGAGTAGTTTAATTAGGCATCCAATTGTTATTGTTTCCACCACCAAAAAGGTTGACTTGGGAGGCTATAGGGGGTTGAAGTCGGGGACGGATTCTTGGCACTACGTGTCCTCCTTGCTTGGGTGCCCAAGCATTTTAGATTTGACCTGTGGATCTAGGGAAGGACCTTGTTTGTCCTTTTTCTTGAGTATCCAACAATTCCTTTTGGTTGAGGGGATAAGAATTTGGGGTTGACACATACTCTAGGCTTGTATATTTCACACTCTAATCCACCTAATTCAAGAGAGACTTGAAACATATTAAAATCAACCAACTACATTCACAACATTGCACTTCAAGTTTAGCTATTTACTTTCAAAGCAATCTCACTTTTTCAAGTTGTGCAATTTTACATTTCAAGCAATTTACTTTTCATGTGATTTTACTTTCCAAGCAATCTCATGCTCTAAGTTATTTCCTCTCAAGCACTTTCTTTCATTGTGAATATTTACTTGTATTAGAGATTCTTTATTTCGGGTTGTAAGCATTCTTGTTCATTTGGAAATAATTGTCTAAAGCTAAATGTATCTCACTATCTAATTTATTATTTAGATATTTCATGTATTATTCCATGTTGTAGATAGTTATTTAATTGCTCATCTCAATAATCAAACTTCGGGTATATTTTATTGTATTGTAAAGAAAAGGTTTGTCTATCATTAAAGGAATTTCATTTGCATTGTTTGCTTGTCATTGGGTTGGATCTCCCTAATAAAAATCAAATTAACTCCTAGATCATTTATTAAAACTTAACTTAGTTAGGTAGGGTCTACCCCCCTTGGATTCCATAAGAGTGAGACTAGACAGAAGAGGTCTAAATCGAGGTGACAGTGGATCTGGACTTAGGCTTGTGCCTCTAAGGACACATCAAGTGGGTTGGAGACTTCTCCACGTTAGTAGGTGTGTATATGGACGACGACATATTTGGTGCCATTGCAGGGGATAAGTCTCTTATCCTTGGTTAATCGACAACTTTAATTAATTCTTGAAAAACTAAGTAATACAACTTTTCCCTATTTTTTTTTAATTTGAGTTGTGTTATTCGATATTGATTAATCTCCAAGTGGCGAATCCATTTGATAATTCTTTGAGGTATACTACCAGAAGGAACCCACAAGGGTTGGTTTCTTACCTTCCCGAACCTGAAAGGGTGTATAGGAGGAGAATAAACAAACTAGCTCCTTGTAGGCTACTTGAAAGTCTTCGAGAAGAAGCAATATCTGATATACATATCTTGTTTTCACATAATAATCCTACAACGACTAATACTACCTCAACTATGGGTGACCTATTGAGCCCATGTAATTTTGCAAATATTCAAGGTGATCTCCATGCTATTCCTGAAAAATCTATTGAGAAGTTGCCTTCTTTTCAGGGAAACAATGTTATTAGTGCCATATCTCACATCTTGAATTTCAACTTATGTGTCAACAAGTGGAGTAATGGTCACAATCATGAAGACGTCAAGAAGACCCTTTTGTGTATTCTTTGGAGGGAGAGTCAAGGGAGTGGTTCTCAGAGTAGGATCCTGACAAATTTAGCACCTTGGCCAAAATTATTAAAGCCTTCAATGAAAGATGGGAGTGATCAGAAAGAGGATCTTCATTTATTAGCTGCACTTAGCACAAGTCAAAAGAAGGAAAATGAAACTATGGAAGAATTCAATAAAAAGTTTAATGACTTGGTTAAGAGCCTCCCTGCAACTATTAAGCCTCTCGATGCATCTATTCTAATTCATTATATGGAAGATTTCGAGGGAGAGATCAAATATAGGTTAAGGGATAAAGAACCAACAACTCTAAGGAATGCACACAAATTTGAAATTAGGATAAATAAGAATATGCAAGATGCTAGGAAGTCAAATATTCTTGGTTTCTCAAGGGGAACTTCTTGCAAAACTAATGAGGATAAGAAGAAGAAATTTGAAAATCAAGAGTCTTCTAATGATGGCATTAAGGAGCTCACTCAATTAATCAAGAAAATAGAAGTTAACCATGCTAATCAAATGAATGCCATGCAAAATAGGTTAATATCCATGGAGAGGGATCAATATAGTAGATCTCATCATAAGCCAAATGATAAATGGCCAAAGAGACCTCCACCTCAAGATCAAAGGCCACTTAATCCTTTTGAGTATACCAACTTGGTTGATCACCAAGCTATCCCATATTGTAGGCCTTGTGGGGAATTTGAAAAAGAATCAACTTGCCCAGTCTTCATGAAAGTTTGTGGTGAAGAAGGGGTGTGAACAAGTTAACATGTGTGGTAGAAAATATAATGTTGGAATGAATGAATGGATGGAACTAAGTGAGTATGGTGAGGATGTAAATTGCATGAATGATGTAGTAGATAAAGCAACATAAAATTTTGGTCCTAAGCCTACTCCCAAGAAAGTGTCAGATTTGGCTAGATATAGAGGCTTTTATGTTGATGATTACAACGTAGTGAGACATCCTCTAAGATACGTTCTCCTATGAGACTGAGTTGAGTCGACTTGAGAGGGAGCCCAATGTTGGAAAACCCACGTGATGTGGCATCGTTCTCCTCTGTGTGAGAGTTGAGTCGTCCCGCAATGGTTGGGGCATCGTTCTCCTCTGGAGAGTTGAGTCGTCCCCCAATGGTTGGGTGTGCCCATGTGATGGGTGTATCGTTCTCCTCTGTGTGAGAGTTGAGACGATGTGGTAATCCAAATGATTCTATTGAGTATGATGTCCCTATGGCTGAGCACAGGTGGACATGCCCCTAGTGGCTGAGCACTAGTGGACGTGTGAGATCCTTTCTATATTGTCTAAGAGTAAGATTTACTTGTAACCCTAATTATGTTGTAAAGGGTACAAGTCGGCCCCACCATGTAAAGATAATTAATATTGTGTAATTATTAATTATATTTATTATATTATTAAGTTGTACAGGTCGAACCTATTGTGCCAATAGACACATCATTTGATGTGATAAGTTTTGTATAAATAAAGGTGAATCCCCATTGAGGATTACACACTTATCATTGTGTCGTCTCATGATTTCAGAAGTTGAGGTTTGAAATTATGAGAACTGCAACACCCTTTTGTGTGCTAGGTTTGGTGGTGGATGGGGGATCTTCTCTTGAGAATATAACAAAGGATTGTTTGGTTCTCTTCCCTTGTGTAGAAGGGTTTCCCAGGATATTTCTTGGGTTCTTGTGCATGGTTATTCTTCTTGTGATCTTGGTTTACTGAAGCTAGTTATTGTTGCTGCAGTCATTGTGTATGGTTCAAGTAATGCCAAACAAAAAAAGAAATAAATCTCATGCTTGAGCCAAAACTTAACATGGTATCAGAGCAGGTCCTGAAGATAACCCATTTCACATTGATAAAGGAAGGCTGTGGAAGGTTGAGGCTGCTAGCAGAGAAGGGCCAAAACTTTATTAATTATGTGGTGAGATTCTAAGATGGTCGGAGGCCCTTCTCTTAAAGGAAAACCACAACATGAAAAGGCCCCTCTAGGTTGTTGTAGAAGGGTCCTATCAATAGACATAAAACCACAATTAAAAGGAGAAAACAACAAACTTATAGGAGGCTTAATCGCAAAACTAAACCATGGACTTAAAGACTAAGTTTTGAAGAAAAAATTGTAGGAAACTCAAAACAAATCCTTCTGAGGCAGAGCTGAGTTTTTTGTGTGGATCTGAGGAGGGTCGGGCCGAGTTTCAGGCCTATTTTGAGTGCTGAATGGAGGTGAATTAATGCTCAGTTCTAAGGTAAGTTTATAGCCAAATCTAAGGCAAGCTTGAGGCGAGTTCTATGTTCAGTTATTCTACAGAGTTCCAGAACCGTATTATGCATATTTCAAGCCTGTTATGATACACATTTTTGGTCTATCATTGATAGTAAAATCCGGTATATCTCAAGCAAAGACATGAGTATTCAAGGACAATTTAGATCTATTCTCAGTGCATGTTTTCAGTGGAATCCTGAGTAAAAGTCAAATCTGTATAAGGCGAGTTTGAAGTCTATCTTTGGTGCAAAGTTAAGATGTGAAATTTCTAGAAGTCTGAGGTTTGCTTCAACAAATTAAAGAAGGAGAGGCCGGGGTTGCAACCCCTGTAGTGGTTGTTTGGAAATACCTGTGTAGTGACTGTTTAGAGAGGTCGCAGGCCTAGATATTTATCCCGCATATATAAAACCTCAGACGACAGGTTAGAGGGACATGACAATCCCAAGACATCAGGCTATAGGTGAAACAAGGGTTGGTTAAAGTCCTTACTCAACTACAGATTTTAGACTTGTGGATACGGAGAGTGGGCCATAGCCCTAGTTGCTTGATAGAAGGTGTAAGAAAGTTGTGAGCCCTTTGTTACAGACCACGAGAAGAAATAAAAAATATCACAAGGTAGAAGAAGGGGGGTTGAGGCCCTATTTGATGCAAATAAAGGGCTAGGAGGACTTAACCACAATCAAGGGTTTATGCACAAAAACCAAGGAGGGTTTCAGTATGATCTTTGCATCTAAGACAACAATAAAGAAAGAAACATTAGCCACCTCAAGAGAAGTCAAGGAATGAAATCACGAATGACGAGGAGTTCTTATCTATCTCATCTTTCTCAGGAAGACCGAAAGCAAGATTGAGCATGATTGCAGACCAAGGTAAATCTTGTACTACATTTCTTATTTGATTTCATCACTATGTAGTTGCATTTTTATAATGAAGGGTATTATCCCTGGTGTGGGAGCCCTCATAACTTGGACCATTATCCCTCGTACGAGAGTCCATTTTTCTTGGTTGGTTGTTATCCTAGTACAATAGTCCATTTTGGTTGTTATCCCTATGGGAGGCCATCTTGGTTATAATCCTAATACAGGAGGCCAAATTTTCTTATTTAATTATTGGAGGACCATGATCCCTGGTACGGGAGTCCAAATTTTCTTGGTTGGTTATTATCCCAGTAGAGGAGGCCATTTTGATTGTTATCCCTATAGTAGGTCATCTTGGTTATTATTCTAGTACGGGAGGCCAACAAAGTACTATAGAGTCAATAGAGGACCTAAGAAGACATGAGATGTTTCCAGGTTAGAAACATAGGAAAATGAAGATGTCTATCCTTTAGACTTCAAAGGGAGTCAAATTATTTGAGAATAAGGAAGAAACAATACCTTCTCCCCTTTCAGCAGTTCAGAGGGAGAAAACCATTGATCCAATTGATCCAGTTGATCTAGTTGATCCAGTTGATATTCCTAGAGACATTGCAGTAGGACATAAAAGGAATGTTTGGGCTCAACAAACTCTGCAAGAGGCATAGGGATATGCATCACCTCGAGGCACATTCTGAGAGGGAAAGAAACCAAAGATATTTTTGAGCTATGTTTAGGCCATGAGCCAGATCATTGATACTGAGACTTCTTGTCATGGATAAGCAACATGCCAACAAGTATGGAAATATTCCATGGAAAAAGAGTAACAATCCATCATAAATAATGATGTGTAGGATATTTTTACGAGACCAGAAGGGAAGTATGTACTAAATTCCAAGTGGATCTATAAGATCAAGTATGAAGCTGATGGAAGTGTCAATAAGTACAAAGCAATATTTGTAGCTAGAGGATTCTCACAGGTGGAGGGAATTGATTATGAGGAGACATTTTCTCCAGTAGCCCGATACACTTCCATCCGTACTATCATTGCACTAGCTGCATCCATGGGTTGGAAACTACATAAGATGGATGTAAAGACAACCTTTCTCAATGGTGATATTGAGGAAGAAGTTTACATCGATCAACCAGAGGGATTCATGATACATGACCGAGACAGACTCATTGGATAGAAATGAAGCATGTATTGAGATATCTACGAGGCACAATTGGATATGGACTGAGATATGCTTCCAGTGTAGACATGATATTGAATGGATATGCTGATGCAGATCTGGCAGGGGGCACAGTGGACCAGAAGAGCACATCCGATTGTTGTTTTACATTGGGGTCTACCATGGTTTCCTGGTGCAGCAGGAAACAAAGATTTGTGTCTTTGAGTACTGCAGAAGCAGAGTATATAGCGTTGAGTGTGGCAGTCCACAAAGAAGTGTGGCTTCACAAGCTCCTTGCAGACTCATTTGATCATGAGATGGATTCTACCATTATTCACTGTGATAACCAGAGCTGTGTGAAGCTCTATGAGAATCCTGTGTTTCACGATAACACATTGAGATAAAATATCATTATATTAGAGACATGGTGCAAAGGAAAGAAATACACATGCAATACCTTCCTACACATGAGAAGATTGAAAATATCTTCACCAAACTTCTTGCCAAGACGAAGTTCGAGTACTTCCGTGAGAGAGGCCTGGTGGAGAATGCCTCCCTATCTAAGAGGGAGTCTTGATGATTATAACGTCATGAGACATCCTCCAAGATACGTTCTCCTCAGAGACTGATATGAGTCAAATTGAGAGGGATCCTAGTGTTGGGCATACCCACGTGATGGAGCATCGTTCTCCTTTGTGTGAGAGTTGAGTCATCCCCCAATGGTTGGGGCATCGTTCTCCTCTGGAGAGTTGAATCGTCCCCCAATGGTTGGGTGTGCCCATGTGATGGGTGTATCATTCTCCTCTGTGTGAGAGTTGAGACAATGTGGTACTCCAGATGATTATGTTGAGTATGGCATCCCTGTGGCTGAGCACAGGTGGACGTGTCCCTAGTGGATGAGCACTAGTGGACGTGTGAGATCCTTGCTATATTGTCTAAGAGTAAGATTTACTTGTAACCCTAATTATGCTGTAAAGGGTACAAGTCGACCCCACCATGTAAAGATAATTAATATTGTGTAATTATTAATTATATTTATTATATTATTAAGTTGTACAGGTCGGCCCTATTGTGCCAATAGACACATCATTTGATGTGAAAAGTTTTGTATAAATAAAGGTGAATCCCCATTGAGGATTACACACTTATCATTGTGTCATCTCATGATTTATGAAGTTGAGGTCTGAAATTATGAGAACTGCAACACCCTTTTGTGTGCTAGGTTTGGTGGTGGATGGGGGATCTTCTCTTGAGAATATAACAAAGGATTGTTGGGTTTTCTTCCCTTGTGTAGAAGGGTTTCCCAAGATATTTATTGTGTTCTTGTGCATGGTTATTCTTCTTGTTATTTTGGTTTTCTGCAACTAGTTATTGTTGTTGTAGTCATTGTGTATGGTTCAAGTAATGCTAAATAAAAAAAGAAATAAATCTCATGTTTGAGCCAAAACTTAACATTTTCTTACCAAAGAAGTGGAACTAAGAATCAAGACAAGCTTCAAACAAGTACTCCTAAGGTACCTCCTCCCCCTCCTAAATCAATTGTTCCTACAAATACATAATTAAATATTGACTTAGGGGGATGGTTGAATAATGCAAAAATGTTGGTCCCCATAGAAAAAAATATGAAGATTCCATCTTAGAGAGAGAAACTACTTAAAGCTATAGAGGATCCCTCTCAGAAAAATATTGACAGGCCACCAACTGTAGCTTACCAGGATGCACCTGTGATTTTACAAAATTGGGATAGGGGGAACGAAAATAATCAACCATTTTATCTTTCTCTACTTGTGAACAACCACCTCCTTCATAATTGCATGCTTGATTATGGAGCAAGTTCAAATGTTATGACTAAGAAAGTGATGGAACAATTGAATCTAAGGAT
>ML792717.1:9969-30951 GCA_009831015.1 Picea engelmannii | reverse complement strand
AACATTGGGATCATCACCATGCTAATTCAATCTTTCCTTGGTATCATCACCAAAGTGGCGCATTAGCATTGATTCCTTGAGTTAAATCCTCACTACTTCCTGTTCAGTCAGTTAACTGAAGACTAGTTGACTAGTTAACTCAAGTAGGTGGCAGTTCACTCCCATAACTGCATGAGAGACTAGAATAGGTGGCAGTTCACTCCCGTAACTGCTGTTGTTTGTCCAGATCACTCTAGACCATTACTACGGTGACTTGGTTCACCTCAAGTCGAACTCATTGAGTTATACATAGTATATCATGTGTAAATTATTCATTATTCATAATGGTTAATGATAATTCTTTCCATTCTTTCTCTCCTTCTTCTTATTTTTCCAATTCTCTCTGCAAATGTGTGTATCATTGTTTAGCTAGATCTATTCTGTGCAGGTCAACACATTTCCAAACATGTTCTTCTGTACTTATTTGTAATTGTGGGTTCTACACTTCTGGGGTTGTCTGAAGTCATACACATCTTCTAGGTGGAAATTGGTGGCCTCTCACCTAATCCAACTCACTTATTTTGTATGTTTTCATGTCAACACATCTTGCTATACTTTCAGGGCCATTTTGGAGGCCTAAATAGTGTTTTTTTGGCTCGCCACATTCAAACTATAAACAAAGTCAGATTTTGAAGGTGTAATGTGTAGTTCTCTAAAAGACCTTTCCAATGGGATATCACACTCCTAAAACGTAGGTCGTATGAAAAATTTACGACCCCGGGAAGTTGAGGTACCAACTTACCCATAGGGGCCCACATGAATGTTGGTGTTTCACCTCCTAGGGTTAGGTTTTTGGATGTCTATGGTTTTGGAATTCATGAGTAATATCAAAAAGGCCTCTGGAGCCTCATTGTAATCATTCTGCTCAGATGGATGCGCATAGAAACCACATCTCTTCTCAAAGATAACTACCACCATTCGAGCAAGTGTTTCAGTTTTGTAGTTTCAACCTATTTCATTTATTCAATAGAAGATATTGTTCACTGGATATTTGTGTTGTTCTTCATATATTTTTGTTTATTGTATTCAGTCTGTTAATCCATTCATTATGCTCCTAAATATGGATCAGTGGTATCAGAGCGGTCTGCTCTTCATTTTCTTTTTCTTCGTGCATGTCCTTGACAAGATCTGGGTACAAAAAGTTGGGACTTGAACCAATCGAGCTATTGCATGATCGGTCACGCCGAGCCCGACAACAACCCATGGGAGACGAAAAGAAAGATGATGGAGCAAGAGATCCTTTTAAAATGTTGCTCGAGGAAGCCCTTGTGTGACAAAGGAACGAAACGATGGACAAATTTGCGCAGATCCTTCATCGACTGCCTATAGTAGAAGCATCTTCATCAAGCGTCCATGCAACCCCCTTCAAGGTACAAGTAAATTTTGATATTCCATTATTTGAATGACTGATAGATGAAGATGTTGTAGATAAATGGTTGAATCTGCTTGAAGGGTATTTTTCGGTCCATAATTTTTTCGATAGGGAAAATATTACTTTTTCAGTCCTCAAGGATGTCCCCCATGTTAAGGATTGGTGGGACACTTACTTTGAGAAAAAGGCCATAGAGGAATCTGCAATATTTGTAGTCGCACCTACAAGGGATTCCTTCCGGGATGCCATTAAATAACAATACTACCCTATTGGAAGCTATGAGGACTAGTACACCATATCGACCACCCTGCGTCAAGAAAAGGACTAGACAATACCATATTTCACCAATATTTTCCATACCCTACGCACCAAGTTGGGTATCAAATAATCTGAGCGACATATGGTGCTCAAATACAACGACTGTTTGCATAGATACATTCAAACATAAATGGAGTTTCTGGACATCGCCTCATTGGGTATGACTTATAGATATGCTGTTAAGATCGAGAAAAAATTTAAGCAGACGAGGCAAGAGTTTGGATTTGAAAACTCCTCACAACCGAAGCAAGGCAAAGGTGCCCCCAACCCACACAGAAAGGGACAGAGCAAAGATGACCACTCTCAGGGCAACTAGTCCAAGACGCAACATAAGAAGGGAAATGAGAAGACGAAGAAGGACACAGGAAAATGGTGTGAATACCATAAAATCCATTGGCACAACATTGAATAATGCCACTCCAAGAAGTTACTCGTGGTTGAGCTGAAGGTTTCCGAGTCAGAGGATGATTCTGATTCCGAATCAAATCTAGAAGGAGGGAAGCAGATTATCGATGCTGAACCCAGTGCCACTGTTGCTACCACCAAATTCTAGCCAAACGAACCAGAAGAGCCAGAGGAAGGGGAATGCCTATTTCACTCACATATGTGGGTAAAGGGGGTTCCACTTCATTTCATTGTCGATAGCGGTAGTCAGAAGAACCTGATCTCAACAAAGGTTGTCAAGTGGTTGGACCTGCCGATGAAACTGCATCCGCAACCCTACACCATCGGCTGACTTCTCCAAGGAAGAGATCTCCGTGTTAGCCAACAATGTCGTCTTGCCTACGACATCAATCCCTTCAAAGATGAGGTATTGTGTGATATTTCTCCCATTGAATTTTGTGATGTTCTTTTACGACAACCATATTTTTAGAAGTGTCATACTGTGTATGAGTCTAGACCTCACAGTTCTATTATTACCTGGGGTAGACAATTGTACAGGATACCAGAGGTATCGCCGCCTACCGCTATTTATTTAATCTCTACTAAACAATGCACTAAGGTCATTTAATAGACCAGTAAGTTCATCTTCTTTGTGGTCCGTTCTCACAGTAAGCAGAAGGTCACCGCCACATCTGTGACCTCTACACAAAGCGTCTCTTTGCAACATAAGAAAGTGGATGAGATCATGGAAGAGTACAAAGACATATTCTCCTCACCGACCGGGGTACCGACACAATGCCAATTCAAGAATCTGATTGATCTAACTCCTAGTGCATCTCTGCCTAATGGACCAATCTATCATCACTTGTTGATGGAAAATGATGAAATCAAGCATCAGATCCAATAGCTTCTTCAAAAGGAGAACATCAGAACTAACTCCTTCCCTTGTGAAAGGCTGATTGTACTAGTTCAGAAGAAGGACGGGACCTAGCGACTATGAATTGATTACAAAGAATTAAACAAAATCACAGTCAGAAACCAATACCCAATTCCCAGGATTGATGACCTTCTTGACCAACTCAAGGGGGGAAAGTTATTCAACATGATTGACCTAAAGTCTGGCTACCACTAGGTTCCCATCGAACCAACTAATGTATGGAAGACAAATTTCAAATCTAAAGAAGGTCTCTTTGAATGGTTGGTCATGCCCTTTAGCCTAACACATGCACCAACCACTTTCATGAGGTTGATGGATGATGTATTGAGACCCTTCACCAACTATTTTTTGGTGGTATATTTGGATGAAATCCTCATATTCAACAGAACTTGGGAGGAGCTCATGCAGCATATTCAATAGGTTTTGAGCACTCTGCGGAAACACAAGCTATATGCCAACTTGGAAAATTTTTCCTTTGGTATGAACATGGTCCAATACTTGGAATACATTGTTGATGAGCATGGGGTACATGTCGATCCTGCTAAGATCCAAGTCATCCGTGATTGGCCAACCCCAACCACACTAACCGAGCTTCATAGCTTCTTGGGACTGGCCAATTTCTACAGATGGTTCGTGTTGGGATTCTCCCATATTGCACGGGCCCTCAGCCATGTGACCAAGGGAGGTGGCAGGGAAAATTTCGTGTGGGGGAAGGAACAACAAATAACATTTGATGATCTGAAGCATCACTTGCCTAATCTTAAACAACCGTTCGAGATTGAGAATGATGCATCTGATTATGCTGTAGGCGCAGTTATCACTCAGCACGGTCATATTGTGGCATACCATAGTGAGACACTCTTAGATACTGTCCGAAAATACCCCACCTATGACAAGGAAATGTATTCCATTGTACAAGCTTGCCGTCAATGGAAAAAATACATTCTGAGAAAGGAGATGATCATCCACACTGATCACATGCCTCTACAGTTCATACAGACATAGGATAATTTGTGGAACGACCGCCATCAGAAGTGGTCCACCTACCTGCATCAGTTCCATCTCAACATCAAGTATAAGACAGGGAGCACAAATTGTGTCATTGACTACCTCAGTCGACCTCCTGTAGCTGCACTCACCACTATGCTCCATTCTTGTGGACATGAGGCAATCTAAGTGGCCCCAACTTTATCAACAAGATCCAGACTTCGCCACCACCTATCATCTCTTGGGTACATGCGCATCTGTCATCGATTTTTACATTCAGGACGAGCTATTATGCCATCTGGTCCATCTCTATGTTCTTGCAAGTGAGCGTGCAAAGCTGATTTGGGAATCCCACTACAGTCGAGCGGCATGGAATTTTGGCATGGATAAAACTATGTTCGTTCTCTAGAAACATTTTTATTGGCCAACACTTCGACAGGCCATTAGCAAGTATATCATATTTTGCACTACATGTGCCCTTTCCAAGCCAACCATCAAGAAGCAAGGATTATACACCCCTCTTCCTACCCCTAAGAAGCCTTGGGAATCTATCTCGATGGATTACATGTCTGGCCTTTTGTCCACCAAGAAAGGCAATGATTGTGTATTTTTGGTCGTTGATTGGTTTTCAAATATGGCCATCCTCACAAACTGTAAGAAGAACATCACAACGAAATATACTGTCAAGCTCTTCTTCTTACGAGTGTGGGTCCATTTTGGGATACCACATACCATCATCTACGACCGGGACAACAAGTTCCTCAACACATTTTGGTCGAGTCTCTGGTCACTGTTGGACACCAAGCTCATTAAATCCACCACTTTCCACCCCCAAACAGACGACTAAACATAGGTCGCCAATTGAATTAATGTGCACATCCTGCACATGTACAACTCTAAGAATCCACGTACATGGGATGAGATTCTCCCCTATGTTCAACATAGTTACAACAAGGATCTCCATAGCTCCACCGACCATAGCCCATTTCAGGTGGGACTGAGATTCCAACCCTTGGGTCCCATTGATGTTTCACTACCTCTGGACACCACACATACATAACCTTCCCATGTTCAATATGAGACTGACAAAGCCACCAGATTCATTGAGCGGATTCAACACATACACCAACAGGTCTAGGAGATTTTGCAGAAAGCCAATGCTAAGTACAAGCAAAGCCATGATCAACACATGGTACTGCAACATTTTCAGGTTGGAGACAAGGTATGGTTACACTTGTAGAAGGAGCATCTTATAGGGCCCCATCGGAATCTCTGCCCACTTCGCTATGAGACTTATGAGATCACCAAGGCTTTGGGTAACAATTCTTTTGAGCTAAAAACTCCACCATTCCTTGCCTTGCACCCAATGTTCAATGTGGACCTCCTTCGACCATATTTTCCACCATTATTGGACACCTCAGAGATCGTAGAATAGCTGGCACCAACAGAGATCAACCCTGACTGCATGGAACAAGCATTCAATGATCAGATAGTGGACACATAGGTCAAGGGAATTCACCAACAGAGGATCCAACTTTATCGGGTTGTCAAGGCAGGGAAACTCCTACACCAAGGAAAGTGTCTCACCTGGGGCCAAATCCAACAGAATTTTCCTCACTTGATGGGGGGACTCAACACAATGGAGAACATTTATTCCTAAGGAGGGAGGATTGATCCAAGTGGATATTGGTGGCCACCCACCTATTCCAATTGGCTCCTCTTATGAGTTTTTAGTTCAACACGTTCTTCTTTACTTCTTTGTAATTGTGGGTTCTACACTTCTGGGGTTTTCTGAAGCCCTACAAATATTCCAGGTGGATACTAGTGGCCTCTCACCTAATCCAACTGGCTTATTTTGTATTTTTTCATGTCAACACATCTTGTTGTACTTCCAGAGTCGTTTTGGAGGCCTAAACAATGTTTTCTTGTCTTGCCACAATCAAATTATAGACGAAGTCAAAGTTTGACATCGTAATGTGTAGTTCTCTAAAATACCTTTCCAACGGGCTATCACACACCTAAAACAGAGGTCGTATGTAAACGTTACGACCCTGAGAAGTTGAGGTACCAAATTACCCATAGGGGCCCACATGACTTTTGGTGTTTCACCTCCTAGGGTTAGGATTTTGGATGTCTAGGGTTTTGGAATTCATGAGTAATATAAAAAAGGCCTCTAGAGCCTCATTGTAATCATTTTTCTCAGACAGATGCACGTAGCAATCACATTTCTTCTCAGAGATAACTACCACCATTCGAGCAAGTGTTTCAGTTCTGCAGTTTTACAGTTTCAACCTATGTCATTTATTCAATAGAAGATATTGTTCACTAGATATCTGTGTTGTTCTTTATATCTATGTGTTTATTGTATTCATTCTGTTAATCAATTTGTTCCGCTCCTAAATCTGAATTAGGGACTCCATGGAAATTATTGATGCCTTAAACCTTATTGCTATTCCTAGAGATCAAAATTTTAAAGTAGACGAATTGGCTGTAGTTGCTTCCACTCTCCAACTCTCCCATGATTTGATTAAAGAAAACATTATGGCAGAAGTCATATTTAGGCCTTCAGTTTCGGATAATATGGATCATTGGAAAATATTTGATGATGATAAGCAAGTCATTAAGTTCTTAAATCACATGCAAGAATTTTATGAATTCCACGTCAATGAAAAAGAAGAGGGATGTAATTATACAGAAAATGACTATAAGGTTAATCCACTCCCTAGAGGCCTTGTTGTAGAAGAAAAACTATTTGACAGGCATGATGGTCACAAACCAGAGGAAGAATCAAGTATAAAACTAAGTGATCACTTGGAAGTCAACATAGGAACTGATAAAGAGCCTAGAATGGTGAAGGTTGGAAAAAACACACCTATAGAGGAAAGAAAAGAAATTATTTAATTACTAAGAGTGTATAGGGATGTTTTGTCTTTCACCTATGATGAGCTTAAGGTATATAGGGAAGATGTAATTCAACATGTCATTCCTTTGAAGGAGGAATCTAAGCCCTTAAGACAAAAGTTGAGACAAATTAACCCCAAGTTAGCTACTTTGGTCCAAAAGGAGTTACAGAAAATGCTAGCAGTCGGAATAATATCCCAAACTAGACATTCTTCATGGTGTTCAAATTTGGTGGTTTCTAGAAAGAAGAATGGTCAAATCAGATTGTGTATAGATTTTAGAAATTTGAACATTGCATGTACAAAGGATAATTATCCCCTCCCCAAGATGGAAACATTATTGCAAAGGGTAACATGTTCAGGAATGATTTCAATGCTTGATGGGTTTTCAGGTTATAATCAAATAAGATTCAAGGAAGAGGATATGCATAAAACTAATTTCAATACTCTAGGGGGTACTTTTGAATATCTTAGAATGCCTTTTGGCTTGTCTAATGCTGCAACTACTTTTCAAAGAGCTATGGATTATTCCTTTAGAGGATTAATTGGAAAAATCATTGAAATTTATCAAGATGACTTAACAATGTTTTCAAAGGATGAGAAGAGTCACATTAGTCATTTAAAATAGGTTTTTGAAAGATGTAGGGAATTTGGAATTTCTTTAAATCTGACCAAGTCAGTTTTTGGGGTAACAGAAGGGAAACTTTTGGGCCACATAATCTCCAAATATGGGGTCAAGCTAGACACAAAAAGAGTTGAAGCAATTGAAAAAGTCCCTTTGCCTATATCAAAGAAATCTCTCCAATATTTCCTGGGCTAAACAAATTTTGTTCATAGATTCATTCCAAATTATGCATAAATAGTAAACCCAATCTATAAATTGCTTAAAAAAGAAGTTAAATTTGAATGGAATGATGAAAGAAAGAAATATTTCAAAGAAATTAAAACTGCCATATTTGAATCTCATGTCCTCATAAGTCCGGATTATTCCAAGGACTTTCAAATTTTCTCCTTTGTCTCTAACGATACCATTGCTGGTGTGTTGCTTCAGAAAAATGACCAAGGTCAAGATCATCCCATTGCTTACATGAGTAGGGCCTTGCAAAATGCAGAATTAAAGTACCCCATGTTTAAAAAACAAGCATATGCTTTGGTAAAATCCCTAAAACATTTTAGAGTCGTCATTGGATACTGCAAAGTAATTGTGTATGTTCCTAACTCAACATTTAAAGATGTATTATCTCAGTCAAAAGGAATAGGTACAAGGGGAAGATGGATTGCTAAATTCCAAGAGTATGACTTAGAAATCAAACCCACAAAATTAATCAAGGGGCAAGGTCTAGCTAAAATGTTGACCAAGGGAAACAAAAAGGCTTTGTGTATGATTTGTCAGAATGATGTTCTAGAGTATTCCCACAACATATTAAGGTTTGAACATGTTGAATGGTATACATATGTAATTTTCTATCTTAAAAACCTCACATGCCCAAGCCATATTATGGGTCATACGAAAAGATCTTTAAGGTTAAAATCATCTAAGTATGTCCTCACTAAAGATGGGTCGGGATGGACAAATCCTGATGGAATAATCCTTAGATGTGTTGATGAAATTGAAGCCAAAAAACTAGTGGGTGAATTCCATGCTGGATTTTGTGGTGACCATTATGCAGCTAAAACAACAACTCATAAAATCCTTAGAGCAGGGTATTATTGGCTCACCATCTTTTCAGATGTCCATAAATTTGTAAGAAAATGTGAACCTTGTCAACTTTTCAGCGGAAAGCGGAAGTTAGTTGCCCTCCCTCTACAACTAGTGGTGGTTGAAGCACCTTTTCAGCAATGGGGTTTGAACTTCATAGGAAAGTTAAAGGATAAGTCAAGTAATGGTTATTCATGGGTCTTAACAACCACATATTACTTCACCAAATGGGTTGAACCCATCCCTACTAAGTCAATAATTGAAAAGGTTGTCATGGATTTTCTTGAAGACAAGATAATAACTAGATTTGGTGTGCCTTAAAAAATAGTAACAGATAATGCAAAATCCTTTTGCTCAACAGAAATGTCATCTTTCTGTTTCAAATATGGCATTATTTTATCACATGCATCAAATTACTATCCCCAAGGAAATAGTCAAGCTGAGTCAAGTAATAAAAATCTACTGACCACAATCAAGAAAATTGTTGGAGAAAACAAAAGGTCATGGGATAGTAAATTCAAATATGCATTATGGGCATATATAATAACTAAGAAGGATGCAATAGGAAAGAGTCCATTTGACTTGGTATATAGTACATATGTTAGATTTCCAATACACCTTAATCTTCCAGCGTATGGTTTACTTCAGGATTTTTCCACAAGAAAGGATGCAGTTCAGAACTTGATTAATCAGATAATTGAGTTAGATGAAAACAAAAGAAAGGCTTATGATCAGAATTGCAAAAATTGGGAAAAGGTTAAAATGGTATTTGACAAGTCAGCAAGGCAGAGGGATTTCATAGTTGGGGATACAATGTTTTTATGGGATAAAGGCAAAGAAAAACCTAGCAAGCATGGCAAGTTTGACAGTTTGTGGTTTGGTCCATATATGATCCGGGAAATAGTAGGTCCTAATTCTTTCCACCTTAGCCATTTGGATGGTGAGCCCATGAATATTCCAAGGAATGGGCAATAGCTCAAGCTATTTTTCAAATTATGAGTAACTTGGTGTCCAAAGGGGAACCCTTTGTAATGTATCTATAACCTTACCCCTTTGATTCTTTCAGTTTTGTATTTATTTCGTTTATGTATATTGTTCATTGTATGGTAATTTCATTTGTATGATTGTTGTCAATAGCATTTCATTTATTGATTATTATTTTTATACATATATTTATGTTGGATATTGGTGAGCACCTTTTTTTGTAGATTCCGAGGTTCTTGCATGCTCTCCTTCCAAAGAGATTGAACATACGTCCCCATGTGGAGCCAAATGTTGACCACCTATTTCGACTAGGGGGTCAACACCATATACTATGAATATATGTACCTAGTGTTACAACCAGTTTGAAGACTTTTGGCTCAACAAGCCAAATTTTTCCTCTGACATGTATTTCTATGTACTCAGAATGTCTGCTCCCCTACGTGGGATAATATTGTGATATGCTAGAATGAATCAATTTTTTTCTATTTACCTAGGACTTTATCATTAAGGAATTCCTTTCACCGAGTGTTTTTTTTCCTTAGGTAATTAATCTTGCTTAACTGCAATTTTAATTATCCTTGAGTTTTTCACTCACATAAATCCCCCAAAGTGGTGAAAGGTGTTATAATGATCAATCCCAATGGATTAATAAGGTTTTTAGGTGTTGTAAATTACCATGATATACATCTCCTAGAGTCTTGCGGAATTTCGTTAAGTTTTGTTAGGATTTTTTAAATAATTAAAATTTCCGCAAACTAAGAATTTTTAATTATTTTTGGTGTAAAATGTAAAAAAGTGGTCCTTGGGGATTTTGTATAGGGGTATGAGTACTAAAATAAAATGTATTATGATCCCCTAAACCCTTGTACCAAGTCTCAACTCAATTGGACAAGGTTTTCTAGGTCATTGTCCATGAGGAGTCCAAGTCAGTAAAACATCAACAAATAATTGGCTAAATTAAAATAGCCAAATTTTGTAAAAGTGACTAAAGTCATGGGAGAGAGTGGGAAAATGATTACTAATGTATTTCCTAAGGTAGGAAAGTTATTTTCCACTTATAAGAACCCCCTTTACTAAGCCAACAACCTCAAGTGGTCACTCCCTAAGTAGAGGGGCGCCCCCTTTGCTCATGAAAACATGGGAAATAAAAAAATAAAGCAAGAGGGTGCCAAAAAATTTGGGTGTACCCCCCTTTGACCATAGATTCATATTGGATGAGTGGGAAAGGTGTTTCCCCCTTCCCCACTCACCCCTCACACCCTCACCCCTCACACCCTCACCATGACTAAAACCCTAAAAGTGCACCCCCCTTGAGATGACCCCCCTCCCTTGGATGTGTGACACTTGGAGCTCATGAAAGAGGGGCCTTTCCTCTCCATCAACTATAAAAGAATGCCTCCCCTCCTAATTTCATCATCTATTCTCATTGAAATTCTATTATGCCAAAATTTCTCCCATTCTTTTCCCTCTCTCTCCCATTCTCTCATTGTAAATCTTGCTACATTTGTAGCAACATTTTGTGGATAACAAAGGAAGATTTGGAGGATCTCTTGCGTGAATTGGGAATATTCTTAGTGCTCTTCATGGTGTTCTTGTGAGGTGATATAGCTACATTTAATTTCTTGTATATTTTTTCTTTCACTAGTTTAACTTGGAGACCCAAGCAAAGTATTTTGCTTGGGAATAATTGGTACTAGTATTTCTATTAGTTTTGTGGTAATTTATTTCAAGTTTGGAAAGTATTTTTCAAAATTATTAGATGCTCTCACCTCCTTGTTGTCTTGTGTAGCAAGAACATACTTGTTTGTAGGTCACTAATAGATTGGAGGAGTGAATTTCAGATTTGGGAGTTCGCTTATTAAATCATCCAAAGTTTCTATTATTTCTCTAATCTTATTTCCATCATTTTCTCTCATTTATAAGCATTTTTATGATCTAAAATAGTCATTAAAACTTCACTTTTATGTTCATATTTTCACATATAAATTTCTTTTTTTATGTGCTAACAAAAATTAATCCTTTTCTTGAGTGATGTGTAGATTTTTCTAGCAAGTTTAGCTTGTTTTTTTATGCAGGTTATCACCAAGATAAGGGGAGGTGCTACTTGTTTTGGGCCTCCAAAACACTAAAAAAACATCCTAAAGTTGGGATACCAAATCCCCTTTCATCTGTCTTCTTCTAAGGCATTGTAAGAAACCCAAGCGAGTCTCTTGGGCTTTCCTTCCCACAAATAAATATAAAAATATGATATTGTAATTAGTTAGAAAATATTGCCCACACCTTGCAAAGAGATTTGCCTAATCCATCCTTGCAAAATCGTGAAGACTAGATTTAGATTTAATTTCTTGCATTTTTTTTATTATACCCATCTTGGACAAAACGGTAGGCTTGTCCTCCATCTTGTGCCATTGTTGTGGGGTTTCTCTTTAATTTTCCAATTCATTTAAATTCTTTTATTATACCCATCTTGGCCAAAACAATAGGCTTGTCCTCCATCTTGTGTCATTGTTGTTGGGTGCACTTTAATTTTCCAAGCATTTTAAATTATTTATTTTTGCCCACGCCTTGCAAAGAGATTGGCCTAAGCCATCCTTGCAATATCATGAAGGCTATTATTTTTAATTCATTGCAAAGTAATGATATTTTTGCTTCACCTTTGCCTCGTATTCCCTCCCCTTGCCACTTTGTGGATCTTGAGTAACTAAGAAAGGGAAAAGGATTAGAGAGTATATATATATATATATATTGTAAATCAGAATAGAACGCTATATTACTATAGAAAATATGATACAAAATGGGGATCCTGGTATGCCTAAAGGAAACCAGACCAGGGGACCCTTACTGCTGGTTTTTAATAAAAATCCTAGAGGTAACTGGTTTGCCAAAATTGGAAACCAGACCAGACCTCCCTTTTTAAAGTATGAGAAGCATAGCCAAAAAATATAGAACTAACTAACCGCTCAACTGATACTACCAAAGCCTGCCACATTTTATACTACACCCTACTACTTCCTGGGAATGACTTCCATTAAAGATAAAAGACATTATAGATAGACTACTAAAAGTCGCTAGAGCACCTAGGAGTGGTCCGTCAGCCCACCTGCTTGGCCTTTGTTGTCCTCCTTTGGGGAGACTGTTCAGGTTCTTCTAATCTGAGCCGGTCCTCCTTTGCCATCCGCAGGTGTTATGTCCAGATGGTGTACATATCTCAGGTACATATGGAATTGTGCAACCAACTGCTCTTGTTTACTTTTCTGGTCCTTTTCAACCTCCATTAACAACTTGACAATAGTTTCCATCCCACTGATACGACAATGAATTTCTTCCATCATAGTTTTAATCTCTTGGTGGTATTCCTTGCATGCCTCCTCCCGATTAGACTATACTTTCCCTATCAACATTTTGGTGAACCGTGCCATATCCATCGTTCTATGGTAGAGGATCTCCCTGGGACAGGTAGCTTCCAGATCTGTTATCCAATCTACCTCCTGCACAATCTCCCCCCACTCTTTACCACTCCGATCCTCCTTGATTTATTCCTCCCACTTATTTACTGTTGCCTTCCCTTTCGACGAGACCATCGTATGGAACATGTTCTCTGCCTCTCTCACAACCTACTCAATTCTAGTCAAACGCCTCGAGATTTCCGAGATATCCTTCCCCTGGGATCTTCTCTTTTTCTTGGTATGTTTCAAGCGTGCCATGTATCTATGCCTACCTGATTCTCTACTTTTCCCTTTCTCTCGATGCCTCATGTTGCGTCTCTCCTTAACTAGCTTGCTCTTGAGACTATATTTTTCACTACTAGATAACACCTTCTAGTTGTATCCTTGTCTGCATCTCTTCTTCTTATAATGTTCCCTCTTATGAGGGCCTGTACCTCCTACTAATTTTATCATGAGGTGGTGAGATTGACCTTCTTTATTGGCTGGTAAGGCCAAGCGGGCCATTATGTTATGATATCTTCCACGATCCTTGCTTCTGTCCCTTCTTGCGCTGTATCCAGGCGCTCTTGGTCCTGTACTTGTCTTGGGGGTCAGTGATCCTCCCTTGGTTATCACCATCTCCACACCCCTTAACTCGTCATGAAATTTCGGCCTTCTACTTGGCCTCTCTCCCTTACTATCACCTCTAGAATTGTTGTTTATCAGTACTTCCTTCCATCTACCCACTTGCTTCATGTCGTGTTCCCACATGATAACTGGGGGCCAGGTGTTGTGACTATCATATACCTCCTGGATCCCACGCCGGGCCGAGGAGCCCCACGTTGTCCTCGATGTGACCCTCGTCTCTGAAGCTGCCACTGTGATCTCATTATGCCAAGTGGATGTAGTCTGAAATGAGTTTCCCCCCTGGGATTCTGGACCAAACCTCGTCCAACTCATGTCCCTCCCTGTTTACCCCTTTGTTGGATAGTCTTTCCACTAGCGCATTTTCCGACCTACAAATCCATATGAACTCTATCATGTTCAAGGTTTGCAGGTGTTCCTTTATTTTTTGGAGGGAATGCACTAGACTCCAATGTATTTTCACCTTTTCCACCTTGGTTCCATACTGGAGTTTCTTCGCAATGTTGACAACCAGTGTCGAATCACCTTCCACAATGAAATTCGCCATGCCCTCTCATCATAGAATTTCCAGGCCAAGTTCCGGAGCTCCAAACTCCGCGGCACTATTTGTTGAATTGTCTATGCTCCCAACATACAGGCATAATATGGTCCCTCCACTGTCTCTTATTACCCCACCACCTCCTGCCACCCTTGAATTTCCTTTCACCGCCCGACCAAAATTCAACTTAATGAAGCCTGTCGAAGGAGGAACCCAAGTATTGAATTTTGTCTGGATCTATGGATCTCAGGCCACAGGTATGTTAAATATCCACTCTTTCAAATAGAACAATTCCAAAATTCGTAAGTCTTGGCCTGTGTTTTGGTTTTTGGAATTGTTAAGGTTTAGGCTTTGTACTATTTCTCTTATTTGAGTTACGATAATGTCCTTTATCCTCGAGGCTGGTTGGATTTCATTCTTAAAGATTCTCCTGTTCCATTCTTTCCAAATCACCCATATTACCATCCATGATGTTAGACCCCAGCGTAGGTTCACCACCTCATTATTTATATACCTCTCCTTCTAGTTTTTTGTTCTGGCTCTGATACCCCCCCTTACCCTATTTGACTGACGGTAAATAAAGGCAACCCAATCCCAGATCTTAGTTGTATAGTTTCATTCGTCTAGTAGATTATCCGTTGATTCTTCCTGGACCTCACACATATGACACCATGAAGGTCCAATGAATCTTCTTTTTGTTAGGTTCTCCCAGGTCAGTATCTCCTTGTGTAGGATTAACCATTCAAGCACTTTAATCTTTGGCCATTGGGGGTCCTTCCAGATCCTCTCCCAATGTGGTTCTAGGTTTTCTTGGTCCTGTCTTGCTATGTAGTACCGAGCCTATTTTATATTGAATTCCCCTCCATTTTTCCTTCCCCACCTTAATTGGTCCTCCTCTTTCGAGACCCCAAATTTCCTTTTACCCAATTCTTCCTCAATCTCATTCATCATCGGGTCTCCCTGAGCTCTATTTTTTGGATTTGATTTTGTCCCAAATTCTCCATCTAACGTTCTCCTCCCTCTGTTTCCAGTAATAATGGACTTTCATTTTCTTAGACGAATCATCTCTTGCTTGGTAACCTATCTGTCCTAGTTTTCGATTCTAGGTTCTTGTTGCCAAGCATCCTCCCAAAATCTCGCTGTTCTCCCATTCCTAATTTCCCAAAAGCTGTGACTTTGTATCGAATTTTTATTCTTCCATGCAATATTCCAGATGTCCGACCCTTCCCTTGTTCCCATGAACCTGATGCTCTCCTAGGGGTTGACCTCTGGGGCATATTTTTATTTCCACAGTTTAACCCATGGAACTGAGCTTTCCTTTACCCATATCCACCACAATTTTTCCCCATATGCCTTGTTGGTTACCTATGGGTCTTGTAATTCAAGGCCCCCTTTGTTCTTTGGTCTGCACACTTTGTCCGATGCCACTAAGGCCCATTTATTTTTGTCCTCAGCTTCTCTCCATAGGAAGTCTCTCTGGATTGCTCTAATTTTTTGTAGGATACCTTTTGGAGTCGGAAACACCATCATAAGATACATCGAGATTGCTTGTAGGATCGCTTTAGTAAGGGTTAACCATCCTGATAGGTTTAGAGGTCTGTAAGTCCAATTATTAACCCTCTCCTGCATCTTTTTGATGATTCCTTCCCACGTTACATTCCTACATGCTCTGTTCGTCAGGGGCACCCCCAAATACTTTGTTGGGAGTGTTTTCCGCTCAAACCCCAATATGTTGGATAGGTTCCTTTGGATTGCAGGATTTGTGTTAAAGAAGGAGATCATGGATTTAGAGTGGTTTATTTCAGCCCCCGAGGCCTCTCCAAACTCTTATAATTTTTTTTTGTACGCCTTTACTTCCTTGACCGTGGGTGTTCCATGGAGCAAGGTATCGTCCACAAATTGTTGGTGTGATGAGGTTGGGCAATCTTCGAATGATTTTAGGCCTTTGATTTTGCCTTCGTCTGTTGCTATCTTTATGCTCCTAATTATCCCTTCCATCATTAAAATGAATAGGAAAGGGGACAAAGGATCCCCTTGTATTATACCCCTCAAGGGGTAGAACGACTTGGATGGAGCTCCATTTACTAGAAGCGAGAAGATCGTTGTAGAGACTAGGTTGATGATCCATTTAATCTAGTGCTACTCAAACCCAAACGCTTCCATATTTTTCGCCATATAGTGCCAACTTATTTTTTCATAAGCCTTTTCCAAGTCCAACTGGATTAACATCCCCGCTTTCTTTTTACTTTTTAGGGTATGTATTATTTCATGGGATTGTATGATGTTGTCTAGAATCTGCCTCCCCTCCATGAAGCCCACATGTTCCTGTGAGATCAGAGTTGGGAGAAGTGGTTTCAATCTAATATATATTACTTTTGAAATTATCTTATACACAACATTGCACAAGGCTATCGGTCAATAGCGGTCTGGAGTTCAGGCTTCATTTTATTTTGGGATTAGAGTGATCATCGTGGCGTTCAGAGCCTTCAGGATTGAGGCTGAGCATATGGAGTCCTCCACTATACCATAAATATCATGCTTAAACACATCCCAACAAGCTTTTAAAAATTCCACTGTGAATCCATATAGGCCCGAGGCCTTTCCATTTGGCATCTCTTGGATCACTTGGTCTACTTCTTCCTTTGCTATGGGTCTGCAAAGGTTGACATTGTGTTCTTGTGTTACCAACTTAGGGATGTGCCCTACTATCCTCTGGATTGCTTCGATCTTGTCCCAGTTGGGTTCTTTGGCTATCCCCTGGATGTGTTTTACCAAAGTGTTTTCAATATCCTAGTGGGACTCTCTCTCTCTATCCCATCATGATCCCAGATCTTCAGAATTCTTTTATGAGATATTCTCACTATAGTTGATCCATGGAAGAACTTGGTATTTCTCTCCCCTTGCTTAAGCCACAGAATTCTGGATTTTTGTCTCCACAAGGTCTCTTCTTGCTTACATATTGCTTCCCAATCCTAGAGTAATTGGTTCTTTTCTTTTTTCCTCTCCTCAGTGTAGCCTTCTTAGATGCATTGATCCTGTAGCTATTCCACTCTTACCTCTATCAGTTTTTTTTCCGGGCCGATGTTTCCAAAAACTTCTTTGTTCCACTTCTTGAGTTTTTTCTTTATGTACCTAAGTTTTTTTTGAAGTCTAATTATCTTGGTCCGTTGTTCTAGAATATCCTCTTGCCACCAAGATTTGATGTTCTCCTTGAAGGTTGGGTGGTCGATCCAAAATTTCTTTAATATGAAAGGCTTGTTCTTTGGTGTTGTCTAAAAATTTACCTCCAATCACACTAACCAGTGGTCTGATCCCCCGCAGGGGAGGATGCTTCTTTCCAATGCTAAACCCTACAAAATGATGGATTTTGAGACTAGTAATATGTCTAACCTTGTGGCCACCTGGTGGTATGAATGTTTGTTGTTGTTCCAGGTAAACTTCCCATTACTAATCCTGATGTCCACTAGCTCTGTTCTTTCAATGAAGGATGTGAACTCTTCCACATCTCTGTCCAATATCCGGTTGCCCCCTTTTTTCTCAGCTAGAGTATTTATAATGTTGAATTCCTCAGCCATAATCCAATGGATGTTACTGTTCCTCTCCTTTATATTTTCTAGTTCTAGTAACATTCTTCTTTTATCCTCTAATACCCGGGGTCCATATACATTTGTACATAAGACCTCCTTTGTGTTCCCTATCAATTTCATTTTTACAGATAATGTGTGCCCAGTGGCTTCAACATAGAGTATATTCACCAATTGTGGGTTCCACAGGGTGAGTATGCCTCCCACTATGTTTTGAATCTCTATTGTTAGAAACTTGTACTTATTCCAATACTTCTTACTTATTATTTCCATTCTATCCATATTACATTTTGTCTCTTGAACAAAGCATATATCTGGTTGTTCCATATTCAGTCTATTTTTAAGGATTCATTGTTTTCCAGGGTTGTTCAGGCCCCTTATGTTCCAAGTAATAAACTTAATTTAAACATGTGGGGGGGATTTGGGAAATAACTTTTTGATCTTACCTGAATTTATCAGAAGCGCTCCTAATTCCTGTAGGGCTACACTGTTTGATTTCCTCTCTTTCTTCCGTCTTGCCTACTTTGGTGAGTGTTGTGGCTGACCTTCTCCTATTTTGATACCCAATTTTCCTATTTCGCCATGCATGCGCTTGATTCCTCTGGTTTTTTCTTCCTCCCTCAAAAGGAATAGGTATTTGATGCGATCCAATTGCTCCGTTGGTATATTGTTGACTCCTCGATTTTTCCATTGTTCCAGTATATTCGAGAGGTCTATCCCTTCCCTTTCCACAATATCTCTTAGGTATGGGTCTTCTGTTCCAACCTCGCTTGGTGTCATTTCCAAATCATCGTCGAACTCCTACATTGGGTTATTTGTGTCTTCGACACCTTCTTCGATTGTGCTCTTGTTGTTCCCATGATTTCCTTGAGATTTTTGACTCTCTGTGGTCTTATTTTCTTCCTGTTCATTTGTCTCCCTTTCCTTTTTCCTTTTATGTTCCTCCTCTTCCCCCTTTTTTGGATTTCCCCATCCTTCAGACCTATTCCTTTATTCCAGGTTGCTCATTGTGGGGGGCTTGCCTTGTCTCTTATTTCCTCTGCCTTTATAGTTTGCCCTAACAAAACCGTCCTCATCTTGTTGTTGTTTTGAGTTTTCCTGTTCCAATTTTTTGTTTAACAAATATTCTCTTAGTAGGTTCCCGTGTTCATGACACCCTCTAAATAGAAACATGATATGTTCATAGTCTATGCTTTGGATCCTTTCCTCATCCCTGAAATCTAGACTGATTTCCTCCAGGAGTGCCCCCGAGACATCCATCTCTACACAGATTCTCGCATAGGATGTATACTTCCCTTTTAATGTTGCATCAGACGTCTTGGCATATTTACCCAGCTTGTTCCCTATGGATTCGAAGGTGGATGATGACCAGTAATCCATAAGGAGGGAGTAAATATGGAGCCAGTCTGAGACACTTTTAAAGGTCTCCTTTTCTGGGGAGAAGTTTTCCTTCCAAGGTCGCATGTACAATCCTACCGAGGCATGGAAATACAGTCCCCCCTCAAAGATCTTATCTATGTCTTCTAAGTTCATGAAGACTGCTATAAAAAATCCTTTTGATCTGAGGTGTAGGTCTACTTATCCACTTGGCTTCCATTGGTATTTTATCGAGCTGGGCAGGGTGTTTTTTGTAGGCCACATGCCCATAAAATTGCAGATCAGGGCGTGTGTCTTCATCTGATCCCTGAAGAGTTGGGTTTGGGGATCTTCTAGTATAACCTTTGGGATTAACACTGTTTTTGGTTTGCATGGGTTGTTCCCTCCTCCCCCACTTGGGTTTTCAATTTCTGGTGTACTACTCCAGGCCTCTCTGGTATCCTCCCCTACTCGTTCTTTTTTTCCCTAATTGTCCTCTTTATGGTGCTCTGGCCCTGATCTCGATGTCCATGTCAGAGGTTCCTTAAACCTTACACCACGTGAAATTTTCCCTCTGTCCACCACCACTTGCTTGTAGGAGGGAGTCCCACTCCCTCCCACTTTGGTCACCATTCCTCTCGCTATTGAAGTTGTAACCCTAGAGCCAGTCCCTGGAATCCTCCATCAGAGTTTGTCAAAGCTCTGAGCGATCCCTAACCATATTTTTACTCTTCCTACAATTATTCAGATTAGAGAGTAGTTTAATTAGGCATCCAATTGTTATTGTTTCCACCACAAAAAATGGTGACTTGGGAGGCTATAGGGGGTTGAAGTCAGGGACGATTTCTTGGCACTACGTGTCCTCCTTTCTTGAGCGCCCAAGAATTTCAGATTTGACCTGTGGAGATAGGGAAGGACCTTGTTTGTCCTTCTTCTTGAGAACCCAACAATTCTTTTTGGTAGAGGGGATAACAATTTGGGGTAGACACATAGTCTAGGATTCTATCTTTCACACTCTAATCCCCCTAATTCAAGAGAGACTTAAAACCTATTAAAATAAACCAACTACATTCACAACATCGCACTCCAAGTTTAGCTATTTACTTTCAAAGTAATCTCACTTTTTCAATTTGTGCAATTTTACATTTCAAGCAATTTACTTTCCAAGAAATCTCATGCTCTAAGTTATTTCCTCTCAAGCACTTTCTTTCATTGTGAATATTTACATGTATTAGAGATTCTTTATTTTTGGTTGTAAGCATTCTTGTTCATTTGGAAATAATTGTCTAAAGCTAAAGATATCTCAGTATCTAATTTATTGTGTAGATATTTCATGTATTATTCCATGTTGTAGATATTTATTTAATTTCTCATCTCAATAAACAAACTTTGGGTATATTTTAGGCACTGGTGTATTT
The DNA here is from genome assembly GCA_009831015.1 of Picea engelmannii. Taxonomy (NCBI): domain Eukaryota; kingdom Viridiplantae; phylum Streptophyta; class Pinopsida; order Pinales; family Pinaceae; genus Picea; species Picea engelmannii. Next base: position 10,365 of record ML792717.1, on the reverse strand, counting down.
TATTGTATTGTAAAGAAAAGCTTTTACCGTCATTAAATGAATTGCATTTGCATTGTTTTCTTGTCATTGGGTTAGGTCTCCCTAATAAAAAACAAATTAACTCCTAGATCATTTATTAAAACTCAACTTAGTTAAGTAGGGTCTACCCCCCTTGGCTTCCCTTGGAGTGAGCCTAGACGGAAGAGGTCTAGATCGAGGCGACGATGGGTCTAGACTTAGGCTTGGGCCTCTAAGGACACACCAAGTGGGTTGGAGACTTCTCCATGTTAGTAGGTGTGTATAAGGATGACAAAATATATCATACAATATATAATGTATTATTAATATATAATAATAATAACTACTACATATGACCAAATTTGCCACGGTTTTTCGTTTCTATTGCCACACATATCC
>ML792716.1:425975-450385 GCA_009831015.1 Picea engelmannii | reverse complement strand
GAAGATCCTTCTAGAAGCGGAAGCTTCTATTAGGTCTTCTTACATCTGCCTTATTCTATTTTATTGAAAGGCCTTATTAATATTGACCTTTATTACATCTGAATATATTGATCTACCTATGTGCGGGTTAGGACCCTAACAATCTCTAAAGACTCTTGAATGCTTTATTTCTAATTGTGATCTTAAAAAAATTTCAAATGAAGACAAAGAATCAAGTGATAATGGTAGCACAAAGGAAAGCAAATAATCATGAGATGATGTTGGCAAAAAGGAAGATCTTGAAAGTAATTCAAATAAAGGTAAAAAATCTCCAAAGACTCTTGATTGCAATGATTCAAAATGTGATGATTTTGAATGTTTCTACTCAAGTGAATAAGAAGATATAGAAACAGTTTGTGTGAAGATTGATGGTAGTTATCCCATGAAAATAATAGAAGAAGATCTATTAGAACTTCAAAAATAAGTTGAAGAGGGTTTATATAGATATACCAGTGATCATTATTATACACACTATAACTATCTTTCAGATAACACTAAGAAGTTTCTTAGGAGGAATAAAAGGCACATATTGAAGTTAAACGAAATTCTCAAAGAATAAGAAGAGAGAAATAAGATCAAATTAGAAGAAAAGGAAAAAGAGATCACAAGACTAAAGAATGAAAAAGAATATATGAAGGTATATGATGAGATTAGCAAAAGTTTTGAAACTACTATTCATCTCAAGGCCCAAATTGAGGAAGCCAAAAGGGTAGAGGAACTATTGAAGGATCAAATAAATGAAAAGGAAGATTCATGTAATAAGTTAGAAGCTGAAGTTGTTGACCTTAGAAAGAAGGTAGAGAAGTCAAACAAATTCTTGAATAGCTCAAGAATATTGGATGAAATATTGGAAAGTCAAAGATCACCATGTGATAAATAAGGTCTTGGATACAAAGGAGAAGATACACATGTTGAAGCAAGCACCTCAAAGAAGCATGAGGTATGTCCATCAAAGAAGGAAGACAATGTTGCAAAGCAACCATCTACACAAGGCAAAAAAATTTCAAAAGAACAAAGCAAGGAAGACATCAAGAAGCTATCTTTGGGACACCAAAACAAAGGTATGAAAGTATTTTTCATGGGCGTTGTTATTCATGTAATGAATATGGTCACAAAGCTTTTGAATGTAGATCTTATGAAAGGAAATATAATGGAAGATTCTATAACACCATAAGGTGTTGGAGATGTGACCAAGTAGGACATATTGGTGTTCACTGTAACACCATGAGATGCTACAGCTGTAGTGGATTTGACTACAAATCCTCGGACTGTTGGAACACAAGAAGAAATTCCATGATGAGGACTTCAAATAGCATGGCTAGAAGAAAGAACGAAGTAAGGAAGGGAGACATATTTGAAAATATGGATGCTCAGAGCTCAAGAAATGAGGAACAGGGACATCTACAGAAGTGGGTGAAGAAGACATAGCATCCAAAACATAATGAAAGACTAAAAGGAAGTTCAAAACTGTCATCTACTGAGGCATACGTGGGTGACAGTGGTATCGATCGCGTACATACACAACTAACCTTGTATAGGTGACATACATACGCGAGATGTTGTGCAGCAGGTCATGTACATGTGGTAAAGCCTTGTGAAAAAGGAAATGCACAGAGGTTGCAGCTTGATGTGATGGTATAACTCTGTGATGAAAGGTATGACATTGTTTGTTGCAGTTTCTGACAATGTTTGTTGCAGGTTTTCATGATTCTATATTGGAATGTAAGGTGATGATGTATAATAAAATCTTGGATGCATGGCACTAACCCATGAACATGGATTGATGCATTTTCTGTTGAAGAAGAATGTTGGTTATGATAGTGAAGTTATGGCACCTTGGTTATGTGATATATCTTGATGATGTATTAGAAATATTACTTGTTGGAAAGCTTGATGCATTTGGCATATGGGCTACACATTGGGACATGTGGTTGGTGAGTTGATTAGATGATCATGTTGTACATCATATATGATCTATAGTTGATGCATGATTGGTACATTTCTAGTACAATGGTAGAGGCACCTGCTAGGAGGTTGATTGGCACATGTTTCATGGAGGATTTGGCATACATGTATGGGATTCATCATTTTGTGGTACTGGTGCATGGTGGTGTACATGTTTTGGTACACTCATATATGGAATATTCTTGATGATACTACACCATTGGTATTACTTGATTAGCACAACAATTGCTATCTGTTTATGATACTTGGTTCATGATGGAGACATATCATGAGTGATATGATACATGGTTGTCATGTTGGTAGATGCACATGGTTGGCATATTGGTAGATGCACATGTTGGCACGTTGATAGATGCATATGATTGATACATTCCATGGATGATATCTTTTGGCACATTGCATGATGTTAATGTACATGGTTGATGTACATAGGTTTTGTGCATGATGAGCACACATTTTTGTACATGATGTAATTGGTTGATATTTTGCTCATGATTATTTATTTCATTTTTGACATATATTTTGCTTCATGATGCTTGGCATGGCTTTAGTTTGATGCATGACCAGGTCCAAGGATCGTTATATGGTATCATAGTGTTCATCTTGCAGAGAAGATAGGGGAGAAATACCCATAGTGGGAGTCATTCTTCTTCCCATGATTCTAGGAGGAGATATTATTATATGCATACCTATAAAAGAGCCCTATATTTGAGGAAAGAGAACATAAGCATAATTCCAGGGGGAGCAATGGTCACAGGGGGAGTATGTTCGATGTATCTTCAGCATTACATCAGAGTGATATCCCTTGTTTAAAAGGGGAGAGATTATTCAGAGGAAAATATCAAAGGAACTCAGACAAGGGGAGTAGCCCCAAGGAAAGTTCAAGAAGGGGGAGCAGCCCCAAGAGGAGAATATCCCTTTGCCATTGATTTCAAAGGGGGAGAGATAGTCACATTGATGTGGTTAATGATTATTAATTGGGAGAGATAGTCACATTGATGATTGATGTAGAGCATGTCTTATCTACATGTTGACATCAATAATTGGTAATTGGTGTTGACATCAATGTTGGTATTTCCATCTATGCCAAACGGGGAGATTGTTGGATCATGTTGTCATTGATGCCAATAGTTTGATTGATTGATGTCAAGTGATTGATTGATGTCAAAAGATTGATTGATTCATGATTGATGTAATGTAATATGTATTGTCCTTGATGAGAATGCATAGATGAATATGGATCAATGAGTTGTCATTGATATGATGAAGATGGATCAATGAGTTTTCATTGATACATTATGCATAGTTGATGTATATGATGCAGTGGTGGATTGATGAAAAGATGAATCATTATACTCTTATCATGGTTGATCAGGTGCACAAATGGATGAACTCAAAAGTGGTCCCCTTATGGTGAAATCCCTCATGAGAAGAGGCTTTGCAGATTGAGTTATCCTAGAAGAATGGTTGGAGGACCCATGCTTGTATGTGGAATAATGAGATGAATATCAATGAATTTGTTGGTGAAACTATCCTATATGGATAGTGCTTGTCATACCATTTATGGTGTAATGTGGAACGTCACATAACTCCTCATGGTTTGAGAGTTACAACCTTACGAAGTTGGAGGACTCTCACATGTTGGCTTGAAGCCCACATGGTCAAAAAAGTCAAAGTGCTTGAAAAGAAGAAATCATTATTTAAATGATAAAGTAAAGTGACAAAGTCAAGGTGGATTATTTAAATAATAAAGAGAAGTGACAAAATCAAGAAATATTATTTAAATGATAAAGTAAGTTGACAAAATCAAGAAGGAATATTTAAATGATAAAGTATTGAAGAACTTTCTATTTATGGAAAGTGGTTAACTCTAAAATAAGGAAAATAGGTTAAGTAACCTAGAAATGGGTTAAGTGACCTAGAGGATGAAAGTATAAATAAGATAGCAATGGTCTCTTGCAAAACATCCTTTTTGTGGATCAATGGAGAGCTTCTTGTGAGAGAATATTTGGTGTGGATCTCTTGACCATGATTGAAGATATATTCTGAGAGAGAGAGGAGATCAGGAGGATCTCATGGATGCATTTAAGTTTTGACAACTCTGATATCATGATGACGCAATTCTCAGAATTACAAAAAAAACCTATTTTCTGGTGCGTACGTGGGTTGTCTGTGTATAGGGTGCGTATACGTGAGTTGTCTATGTACTAGGTGCGTACAATACGTGGGTTGTCTATGTACAAGGAGCGTACAGTGGATAAAATGTTGGAGATTTGTGATTGATATGATGACAACCTATTGAAGACTAAAGCAGGTTCCAGATTTGCATTCTATGGGCTCAGATCCATCACTGAGACACTAGTATGGTTACATTATTGTCTTGATGGATAGTATTGATTGTTGTGTTGTGAATGCTTAGGGAATTCTTGGTATGGCTACTATGATGTGATATATGTTGGTTGATGGAGTGATCAATACTCTTGTGATTCAGTTCTGATATGATTTCTATGGTATACCAGTTGCTTATGCATGATTGTTTTAGCATTCATATTGATTGGTTGTGGAGCATGAGTAAGCTATTGGAGAGCTTGGATGTGTTGTGACTGGCTGGTGGTCAGTTTGGACAATGAGAAAAATAATTGAATGATAAATTGGCTGCATAGGATATGAGTTAATATTGAAGGATAAATCCTAATATCTCAGATGATATACGCAAGATGTAGTACTGCTTGGGCGCGTATACATGTGGGATGTACTACTGGTAGGGTGCATACATACGCATGTTGTACTACTAACAAGTCGCGTACCTATTGCAGATTGATATCTATTGAGGATTGTTTCCTCATCTTAGTTGGTGCTGAGGATGTAAGTTGAGTCTTGCATTATAGATCTGGTGCTCTTGTAGAGTTGTACTCTATTCAGTTGTTGCTGAAAAACCCCAAGGATTGTAGTCCGTAATAAAAAGAAGATTGTACATACATCTTCTGTTCTTTGTGTTTCTTGTGGTGATGACTTATTGATGATATATTTCTGATATATGTTGTTGATATGTGTTCACATCTAACTGGCTATAAATGACAGCAATGAGTAATGAGTAAATGTTGAATGCTAACTAATGAGTTTTGTGAAAGAGGGAAGTTTTGGGAAAAAGATCCCCACACTCATTCACCCCCCCCCTCTAAGTATGGTAGGTGTCTCCAATGGTCTTGCATAGAAGGCCTTTTTCCATTTCCCTATGCAGACTTGAAGTCCCTTTTTTATAAATCCCAAAGCTAAAAATATAAGTTTTCCACATATACACACCTTGCCTACTATACATCATGCATATACACAGGTTGCACCACTACAACCCATGTACATCGGTAAATGTGCCCAAAATTGAAAAATGGTGTTGGGTTTCCATGTCACGTCATGAGATCAATGATCCTTGGGATTCCATATACGAGAAACGTTATGAATCGACCCTTCAGTTCAATTTGAAGGCTATAAATGGGACAAATCCATCTATGGAAAAGAGGAGAAAGAATTCAACTTTGAGAGCAAAGTTACTCTGGAGAAATTATTCACTTCACATTGAGTTTGCATCCCTTTGTCCTTTAAGTCTGAATATATTGTTCATCCCCCAAGATCTTCCCTTACTAATTGAGAACTTCAATGTCTCTCTTATATGAGATTGCCTTTGGCGGAGGCCTAACTAGAAGGAACTTATTTTCTCGGTTCTGAACCGTGCCGACATGGAAATCTGTAACTCATTCACTTCTGTTGATTATATATTAATAGAAATACTCTCTTCTCATCTAATTAATATCTTACAAATATTTGAATTATTATTCCATGGGCGTATTTTTTATGAATGTTGATGGATTATTCTATTGAATGTGCTAATATCATATATTATTACCATATGCTTGCGTTACTTGGTTGTTGAGGACTATTTGCAGGTATATTTCTTTAAGTCAAGTGCTCTACGGTGGACTTCATTGAACATCTGGATGAGGTAGGCCTCTTATCTTGTATTGTTATCATATGTGTTTATATAGAATACTTGAGATTATGGTTGATTTCTGTAGTCATTTCCGTCTATTCTGGTTTTCCCCTAGCCATAGAGAGATTTTCCTCGTAACATAATTGGAGACCATATTGGGGACTGAATATTCTTTTTCGGGTTGGAGTGTTTTTCTCCTTAGATTGCTCTCATTCATATTAAGTTTCTTGTCGTATGATTACTTGACAGCCTCTGTTCACTATGGGTCTCATTCTTTCGGCCTTCTCCTTAGCCTAGCTGTGTTTTGACACATATACAAGGGTTTTTGCTTGACAGTTGCATACATATGCATGTTGTCCTTATGTAGGTTATGTACATACATGTTTTTCCCTTGAATAGTCACGTATATCAACATTTTTTTCTTCTTTGTTGGGTTTGGTGGTTGATGGGTAGGTTTTTATGATTGTTGAGTCTTCTTGGGTCTCTGTAGTGGCTGTCAAGTATCTGTGGAATAACAGGAAACCTATCTTTGGTTGAATTTTTGGGTGGTTCCTTTCTCATCATATTTTCATTTTGATTGTCCTTGCAGTTTTGGCTGGGTGTTTTTATCCTTGATATCCTACTTGGGTTGTCTCTGTCTATACACAATAGAGTCTTTATATCAAGTTGTTGTTCAGTCCTAGCATTTTTATTTTTCTTATATTGAAAATACAAAAATATTAGGCATTTTACATTGATTGGAATATTGATCTCTTGAGTCTTTGTCATTTATATTAGTGCATGTTATAACCATAAATTTCTCTACACATGCATACCTGGCCTTTGGCCCTCTTACTTGCATTTTTTTCCAAAGCACTACTGAGTTTCTCTTCTAAAAAACCAAATTTTTGAAGATGTACACTTCCTACACAACTAATTCCCATGTACATACGCTTGTTGTACCACCACATCTTGTGTACATATGCATGTTTCACCATTACAGCCCATGTATACTTGAAAAAGTTTCAAAAAATAAAAAGTTTCAAGGAATTCGTTGAGATTACAAGATATTGGGTAGTTTCCCAACTAATCCACCGCCTATAGCTTGTCACCCAACCGAATAACCATCCTTTTGTCATATAAAAGTAGATGTTGGGGGTCTCATTTTACATCTAGACATAAGAATAGTGAAACTCTTCCCGTTTCACATCCCCTCCTTGCCCAAGTTATTGCAACCCCTTTTGTGAGAATTGCCTCATCATTTCCCCATTATCCCTTCTTCCTCCATCAGAACCCATTCAATTCCCAAGAAGAGATTAGAAGGTCGAGAGGAGAATCCATACAAAGGTGCACTTGGAGCTTAGTGAAGAGGATCCTGGACCAGGTTCGTGGAGAAATGGTCCGCTTTGATTGTAAAGGTATAATCATTGAGTTATTAATAAAAGAATTACTTTTCCTATCCCAAATCATGGTGTATTGAATTCTTTTCTTGGTTTACATTTTGATATTCTAACATCGAACCCTAATTTGTATATGGAATAGCATGCTTGTTTTTTTTTGTTTGTCAATATTTGGATGCAAGCTCACCCTAGGAGGAGGCGTGCAGTCAACAAATATTCCAAGCCCGAGGAGAACATCATCGGATGTGGAGTAGAGGTATAGTTACCCGGTTCCCCTCATCTTTGATTTTCTTGTATGAGTTTTGGTATGCTTGGGGTAGTTTAGAGAAGTAGTTGAATTTTAGACGGTTAATTGATCTGCCTACCTTTTGAACCCTGGTGTAGTCATAGGGGGGGTTTTCCCACTAGCATAATTGGCAACCATACCGGGGAAGCCTCTAGGGTTTTAGGGGATTTTGGGTTGTCTCATTGGTTTTTCTTCTTTTCGAGTTTCGATTGAGTCTTTTGAGTATTTTAAGGGATTTGGGTCACCTTTTTGTGCCATACTAGTTCTCCCTGCCCTATAAGACTTTCTTTTTTCTTTCTTTTTTAAGGAAACACAGAGGTGTATGCACCCTACTTTGGGTTAGACCGTGTACATATGCACTTTGATCAGTAGACAACCCGCGTACATACACAGGCTGCTGAAGCAACAATAGCGTATCCGGTTCAAGATTTTTTTTAGGAAAAAGAGGCAGTCAACCTCTTTCCTGATTGAGGTTTATACTTCTCAAGGATTCTTGATATATTTCAGAGTCTATTTTTACAATGATAGCTTGGGTTAGAGTTCAGTTTACTTGTCTTTTTGAAGTTTCTTGTTTTTACTTCTGAAGGAGTTTTAAACAAGTCTTTGAATGATTGATCTACCTGTTTGGTTTCTTTTGTGATTCCCCCTGATCCATGGTAGGTCAAATATTTGTGTCAATATTGTTTGGTTGTTCTTTTATCCCTTTTATTTTCTTTTAAAAAAGAGAAAAAAAAAGATTTATTTCATTTTTTTTGTTTGAAGCAATTTTCAAAAAAACAAAAACTTTACATTTTCAGTTTGATAAACTAGTTGGAGTTAGTTATTTTACTAGAAAAAAAAAAGAGTTCTTTTTAAAGTTCTTTACTGATTTATTGAAACTTAAGTATCTTGTAGTCAAGCGAAATTTCATTTTTGGTCTTCTTTTTAAATATCTTGGAAACATTAGTTACAAAAAAGTTGGTTACAAAGACTTAGTTGTAAATCTTTTGAATAGAAGTAATTTTTCTTTTAGAGTTTCATCTTTTTCTCCTCTTTTCGTCTCTCATAACATCACTAGTTTCACCACCATATCCTTTGAGTTAATCAAGCCATTAAAATGAATGCTAAACCTAAAATTAATTAGACTTTTATGTTTGTAGGGTCAACCAACTAGTTTAGGGTTAGGGCCTTGAATTAGGTTGGAGAGGAAACTCTTCAAGGCCTTTAAAGAAACATTGGAGTCATATATAGGGAGTGTTAAAGTCTAATGATGTAAAATTTATCTGGTACCCCCCTCTAACATAGGGGCTAAACCCGAGTTCGCGTGAGGAAAGGAAACGGAGATAACCCCTCCAAAGTCAAACTAAACATAGTGGGGAACACATGTTGAGGATCTGTCATGGGAGTACTATCACCTGCATTTGCCTACAGAGCTTCGTGGACATCGAATCTATTCAATATCCTATGTTGTCTTCTAGACCACTTTATTTTGATACCCTCGGTAGGTTTCAGACTTGTTATCTTGCTCATTGCAGTCCACCCGAATGTCGACTGTACCTGCCTGGTAACTGTTTACGAGCTGGCAACTTAGTTGCCTATATTCGAGTTGCACTTGCACCGATAATTTTCTCTAGTGTTGGCTGACATAACTATTCTTTCTACTAGATAGTGGTTTTCTTGACTTATCTTGTAGGATTTTTTCTAGTGTGTGCTTGGTTTTAAATGATAGTTAAAGAATTACTATGTCGTTGATATTTTCACAAAGTGCAAGATCAAGAGCTCCGCTAGTTGCGAAGACTTCAGGGCCTGTCGTCGGTTGCATTAGAGCCACCATCTCCACTGTTATGGTGAAGAATTGACCAACAAGGGTCATTCAAAGCGGTTGGGCCACAGGAAACTGTGCCCGAGCTAGCTCTGAGAGGATATTACTCAACTCTAGAGGAACCTATTCTTTATGACCTTGGAGCGGAAGCTCTCAAGCCATCGAACCCTCCGATCATTGACTTGTCAACACCAATATTGGTGCAAGTTGTCCCTCTGAGGGTAACACCTTACGAGTGTCAGACAGTCTTACAAGCAACCATGGAAGCAAATTCTTTCACTTCATCGGGGAGTCCTCATACTCCCTCTTCAGCTACTACCACAGGGGTTATCTTGTCTCTTAACCCGCCTTTGCTAGTTCGGACCAAACTGGTCTCGACTCCCTATACCTCTAGCATTGGTCTAATACCGTTATCCATGATGACCAATGCTCTATTTACGTAGAGTGTGATGGACCCTCCATTCTCATATGGGATTCTTAGCTTCGATTCGAACTCAGTCCTTACCTACTCCACCTTACAGACCATGGGTCTGGAGGAAGGGAGCTCAAATGCTCCCATGCAAGGGTCTATTGGGGGCACTTCAGTCTCCTTTAATGATATCCCTTATGGTGGGGGTCACATACCTCCTTCATCCCCCTTGCTCGGTAATGCTTTCCAACAACCTATCGGGCCGAGTGCTAACTACAACTTATTTGGAGCAAGAAGTTTAGGACCTTCATCTTACACTATGCCGATGGGATCCATGCCATTCTCTTTTTTCAATGCATTTGGTAACAACACCTTTTCTTCAGCTGTCATCTCGGCTGGGGGCAACCCTAATTTTGGACAACAAAATCCTGTGCAGGTTACCATTTCTACACAGGGGGCAAGTACATGAATTTTCTCCTCACAAGGACTTTGGAATCCTTGTCAAGGATCATTTCCTTCGCAAGGGATGTTGGTTGGGGGAAACCTCTTCCAGGGCCAATGGAACCCCAATCAAGGCTCAATACCTATGCTCGTCAGATCAGCTGGGGGAATCCCCTTCCAAAATCCTTGGAACACAATGCAATGAGAAATCCCTGCCAACCCACGTTGTCCAATTATGGGAGTCATCCGATGATTTCCCAACAAACACAGTTTTCATACACTGGTCAAGGCCACGATTTCTACCAAAACCCTGGCCAACAACCCAAATTTTCCTAGCAGCCTGATGCCAGTCAAACTCCAGGCCCCCTTTTTCAAGTACATAGTACCCAACCCAAACTACCGTTTTTGGCAATGCTACATTTTCCATACTTTTCAAGGTTTCTTAACGACCTATTGACATGCAAATATGACTGGCCGTCAACTGGAAGAACAAGCCTGGTCCAAGGTTGTCTAAATAACCTAAGTCGTTTGGTGTAACCTATTCTGACAGGTTTAATGGATCTGTTAGCCAACCTAAGTTCCTAAGGTAAAGAAGAAAATAAACTAACTAATGTTAAAGAAACTATGATAGATATAATATGTACCATGATCTAATTATTTACAAGTGTATTTAAGCGGAAAGATAAAATACAGGTATGTCATTTATGAACAGAATAATTACAGGTTACAAATTTTCGTGAAAACTTGTAAAATCAACGTTTTATAATAATTATCAAAAGCAGATAAAGAAAGCACATATTCCTTTATATTTTATGATTTATAATCATCTATCTAAGAATTATGACTAAAACATAATTATAAATAGGATAGATCGAAGGTCAAAAGGCAATCAAAGGACTATCCTATTTCACTAGTAAATAAAATGACAAAACATTAGAAGCAGGTGAAGCTAACCTGTTATTAGTTTGTTAATTATGTCTGAGCCTCTGTGCGAACAAAAGCATCTATCTACCCCACCTTATGAAAGAAATCTGCAGTAGGCTTATGGTAAAATTTTCATGAATAAATTCAAGATGTGTATTGGCAGCCAGGGTTTAATAACAGAATATTGAACACATGTGATCCAGTAATCTTACTATTACGAATGATTACAATAAGAGAAATCTTTGTGTAAAACATTCATATTTATGTATCAATTAAAACATCAAAGAAAAAGCCTGATATCAAAATTGAGACTGATGATCACAGTTATCACATATGGAACAGTAAATAAAAGACAACATTTAAAATATCGATCTAAAATGTAATATCAAATGTCACAGAGACTAAATCTACACATCACATAACTATTCTAAAATAGAAGAGACAAAACATAAATGAGACAACATTCACATTGGTCTAAAGCCGAATTGCTACAAGCTATTCCATTAGGTTCTGTCAATCATTTGTCCATAATTTGTCCCAAGAGAAGATCCTTTCCTTTACAAAATGCAGAGTATTTAAAGTGTTTTTGAAATATTATTTTCCTAATCCCAGGATAGGATGAGATCTCATGAGATCAATAATATTACAAAATTAGAGGGCTAACAACCACTCATAACTGAGTTGGTTTTTTCTTCAAAAATTATTAAAAGTTTTTACTAGGAAAACAAAAGAAATACTAATCATTCAAGAGCAAAGTCGAACATGTCTCCCCCAGAAGATCAACATCTAAATATACTATTCCCTGAAAAACCAAACAAGAATAAGTTAGACAATTACTCATAACCAAATTCTAATTTCTTTTATTTAAAAGAGACCTGATTTTTAGAAAAAGATAAGCTACAGGTTTCTGTAGCTAGCTACAAGTTTATGTAGCTAGTTTAAAATAGTAAAAATCAACCACAATAATCTATTTATTTTATTTTTTCCAAACATAATCCAATCCAAAAATAAAAAAACTATTAACTATTTCAGTAATTTGACAAATTCGAATTTATGATGGTGGAATTTGTTGAGTTTTTTTTTTGATAATTACATTATCGGCCTGATTGATCCTCTTGCTTGTAAAAATTAAGTTTGAATTACTCTGTTTTGCATTCCTGCCTTTGACAATTGATTTGTTTGAAACCACATGAGTTGGCTCATGAATAGGAACCATAGGAAACCTGTCCTTTATCATATCTGAAAACCTCCTCCAATGAACTTCTAGGCTTGAAAACAGGTCGTGGCTTTTTTTCCCAATGGGTTTCGACCAACAGCAAAGGTTTGATCTGTGGTAGCATGGTCCTCTTGTGGATCAACACACAGGTATTTGATAGCAAGGTTTATACCATGTCTATGATATAAATCATCCTTTTTCTTCATATATTCACACCCACAGAGAGGAAAGGGGAAAAAGAAAACTCATGCTAAACAAATTTTCTGAGAAAAAGCAGTCCAGAAAATGAAACATACCTCTGAAATGGATTCATTTATGAAGAATTTGCCGCCTAAGAAGGTAAATGGACCCATTTATGAAATGGGTCTTAAAGGGTTTGGACTAATTCGTAACGTTTTTCTCAGGATCACTCATGCAAAAACGTGTCTCTGGCATGCAATTACGGTTTATCTGGTTGGATTCGCATCACCGTGAGATAGAAATGCCTGAGGGCCATTTGGCTCCAAACGAACAACATGAGCCACAACAAACGTGAATAGAATGTAATAGGGATGACTCAAAACAATTTTAGGTTTGGATGGTAGGAGCGATAGGAAAATATTTGAATGTATCAAAGGAAAAAAAACAAAAACAAAGCATGTGTCTTATCATAGCATAAAAATTGAGGGTTTGGTCATGAAGCTTTACCATTCCTGGTAATCAAAACCTCGCATACAGATTATGAAAACCTATAAACTGTAATGAAAGGATTATTAATTCACTATGCCAGCAAGGTGGATTAAGTACATGGTATAGTAGTTGCGCATTAATTCCCATGACTACTAGCACGACCATAGTTTTTTGCAAAGGGTTTAAAATATACCAAAACAAGAATCCTCATAATTCAAATGAAAACCATCTAAGCATTTAAAGATCATATAAATACTGAAAATATTCCAAAGATAAGTCATTCAAGTGTTTGATTTAAATTGGATAGAAGCATGATAACTCTTAAAAGAAAACCTTCTATAGAAAATATAATACCAAGTTAGGTTTTCATGTTTGATTCATGCTTTTAGTCATGAATCAAGCATGAAAACAAAACGAAAGCACAAACTTAAAGAATTAATGAATGTATTTTCTACTCTGGCAATCATCTCAAAATGATAATGTTTACAATATTGAGGTGAAGGAAACTATAGAGAATGTGATTTCCTATTCACATAACTAAATCGTTTGGGGCTGCCAACGTGACCCAATTTTTCATGATCCACATTGCCTCCCCATGCCGACTAATTTGTCGTCGGATATTCCAAAATTCGAAGGCAGGCTTGGCGAAGACCCAGGTGATCACGTGACAACTTTCCACTTATGGTGCTTGTCCAACTCGTTGTGAGATGAATCCATACATTTGCACTTGTTTCAACGCACTCTTATTGGGGGTGTCGCGAAATGGTATATTGAGCTTGACCGCTCAAGGTATTATTACTTTAACGACCTGGTGATGGTTTTCCTAAACCATTTCCATCTACCTATGAGATAGGATGTTGGCACCAAATTGTTGGCCAACTTTGAGAAGACTAAGGCCAATCATATCTCTGATCACATCCAAGAATGGTAATGTCGGAAGAGCTTTATTAAGGTACAGGTCCCACCATATTTTTTGTTGGAGTGGTTCCTGAAGTCCTTGGTACCAGTTTTATCCAAGGATGTTGCAATTTTGGGAGTGTTTTCAGAGGAGGAGGGGATAATGAGAGCGCAATAGCGCGAACTGATTTACCCTCAGTCTGGCTTACTCTATGAGATTTTCCTAGATGTGCCACAATCCATCCTCGACAAGGCCAAACAAAATTTTGGACCACATGTCGATTGTATAGTGGGATAAACACAAGGAAATTCCATCGATCTGTTGTCAACTTAATTGTATAAATTGTTGATACAACTGATTGTGGCTAGCCAAACCTTCGGTACAAATGTTCCCCCTACCCAAATGTTGGACGTAAACAACGCGCAGTCGATGAACCCGAAGTCCAACCAACAACTCAAAGAAAAGAAAAAACAACGAAATAAGAAGGGTAAAGGGGACAAAAAGGCTAATAACAATGTTGGCGGTGGAAAAATAGAGAAGAGAAAGTCAAAGTATCAGTGTAACCTTTGCACGAAGGACCATATGAGTCACCTGTGCCCTCGACTTGCAGAGGACCAGAAGTTATTGGTGTAGCAACAACCTGTTGTGCTGATGGACCCATTTTCACATGGGAAAAACATGGCTCAAGTCTCAGCATCTTCAAGAATGAAAGGGGGAAGTCAAGGACCCCCCACGTCTATTGGTAATACCTCATCCATGAATGTTTACATGGTGAAAGGTAATTCTCATATAGAAACCAAGACCCAATATTACGAAACATCATAATCTTTTGAAAAGGGTAAAGAAGCCACAAACCCACCAGTTTCTCTCCATATTGAGAAGATGAAGAGAGAAACAATGGCACGCATCCCGAAAGGGGCATTCAAGAAATATTCTCATAATCCGAATGCGAGTACTGTGCAGAACTACTCTGTTGTAGAAGATTTTCCACAAAACCCTTGTGCGATATCCGCTTTGGAGGTCCTCCAAAGGTTCCCTTGATAGACAAAGGCTATGTTATTTGCCTTGGGATCTACAGAGATTTGTAACCTAGGAGCGATCGTTCTCGATCCAACCGACTTGAAACCTCATCTTCCTTACCACATTGCATTTCAGATAGTAGTATCTCACACCATGAAATGTTTTACTCGAAATATCTTCCGTACGATGGTTGAAGAGGGTGCCTCAACTTGCGTGATGTCATTGGCATGTTGGAAGGCCATTGGCCAACCCATTTTGTCTTCATCTCCTACATTGCTTACGAAATTTGACGGTCATTCATTCAAACCACATGGAATCACTCCTTCTTTCTCTATGCAGTTAGGAGTGAAGACCATGTGCATCAAAGTTGAAGTGATCAATGTGCCTCTTGACTACAACCTTTTGTTAGGAAGGACTTGGACCTATGCAATGCATGTAGTGGTTGGCATAGTTTTCTGGGTCTTGTTGTTTCCACACGAGGGTTGAATCATGACCATTGACCAATTGTCCTTCTCTCATCTTGACCCTTCATCAGTTGCATCCATGATATTGATGATTGATAACCCTTAGCTTGGCACCGTCAATGTAATCGTTGGTTTGTTTCCATCGTTGATGGGTACTTTTGATTACCCGCCTCCTTCTAGCGATGTCAAGTTTATATCAGTTGACCCTGACCATCCTAGGGATGAAATTTTTCAAATGTTGTCATTCTAAACAACTTAATTTCATGATATGTGGAATCTTCCTTCCCCATCGGCTTCGATGGAAGGGACAGGAAATTCTGGCATGGACATGCCCTTGTCTGCGGCAGAATTTGCATACAACATTGTCCAGCAAGCTTCGGCGGACCCCGATCTGACTCCTGCACAGGAGTTAGATCCAGTTCTTGAGCTTATTTGGGCTCAAGGTTCCCTTGCCACTACATATTCTTTAGACCTGGTCTTTCCCTCATATGAGGTAATTCGCAAGGCATTGACTGGGCCAGACAGACTCTAGGATGATCTCCATCATAGATCACACTTCCTCCTAGAGTTAAGAAGAATAGAGGCAGGTGAATTTGTTTTGACTATGACTGGAGATAGGTCTTGTCCTATTAATCCTCTAGCTACGCACACAGTTTATTTCGAGGGTAATATGGAAATTATTGTTTAAGATTCCAATAGATATCTCTATTGATGGAGAAACAATGACTCCTTTCATTTTTAACCAGATACTAGCAAGGTTCAACATCCCGAAGGAGATTGTCACTGACCATGGCAGTCACTTCCAAAATAAAATGATGTCTGAGTTAACATCAAATCCTAGGTTGAGGCAAGAAGATTCATCACCTTACTACCCACAAGTAAATGGTTAGGTGGAAGCTATGAATACTTCTCTCAAGACTATTCTTCATTGGACGATCAATTATGCCAAGTCAAATTGGCATTTGATGTTGTACTCGACATTATGGGCCTACCGAATGTATGTAAAGAATTCCACCATGTTCTCACCTTTTCAACTCGTATATGGGTTGGAAGCAGTCTTTCCTATTGAGTTCCAGATCCCTTCTTTAAATTTGGTAGTGGAGTTACTTCCAGACACTTCACCGCTTGAGGAATGTCTATTATATCTCAAGCAGCTCGATGAGAAATGTTGTGATGTAGCCTTAGCCAATGAGGATCATAAGCAATGACTCAAGTGTCAATATGATTGGTTTGTTCATCCTCATATTTTCTTCGAAGTTGATCTTGTCCTATTCTACGATCAAGACAAAGATCCCCTGGGGTCAGGAAAGTTCAAACCCATGTGGTTTGGAGCTTTCATCGTGAAAGAGGTCTTAAAGAAGGGCACTTACCGTCCAGTTGACTTTGAGGGAAATTGCTTGGTGGAGCCTAGAAATGGGTTCTACCTCAAGTATTACTCTTAGGTTGGTCGCCTGGGTGACTTCTTGCACATATGTATAGTTCTTATATAGTTTTTTTCCTTTTTGTTTTATGGACGTGTCATTATTTATGTCATGTTTTTTCATTATGGTAGATGTCAGTGAATAGGAGGTGTTCTTTGGGATCATGGACGGAACTAGACGACACACTTGGAGGCTTGCTTCTGCAGATTGGGTGATTTTCACACCTGGAGGCCAGTTGCTATATTCCGGAGGTATCTGTCTAGGTGACGCCACAAATAATTTCATCGAGTAAGGTGCAGAGATAGAGTTTCTTCGTGATGCTTTGTCACATGGAATTTCTCACCTCTGAGTCTACTTATATGCTCAGTTGGTTGTGTCCCAATTAAATGGAGTTTACCATGTTTATGATCCTACTTTACATTGATGTTTCCTTAGGGTATGTCTCTTAGAACGTTACTTTGATTACATTACATATATCCATGTTCCTAGGAGATTAAATCAAATGAAAGATACTCTATCTAATCAAGTATTAGATTTCCATTTTGCACACACATAAAAATAAGAACACACATACACATGTACATACATTTGTAAAACATGTGATCCATAAGATGATAAATATGTAAATATGTATATATATGTCAAAATTGCAAGAGTACATAGGTGGTCGTGAACCCCTCAAAAAATAAGGTTCAGTATACATCACGCAATTTATGCCCTCAAAAAATATACAAAGGTGCCCTCGGCACATAATACTCCATCCTATCTAAGATTGAGGCCTATTGGCTCTGTCGTAGTGAATGACGATGTTGGCCAAACGCCGAAAAAGTTGGACCCAAGTCCATGGCACTCCCACTACATGAGGCCTCATAGAAGTCAGGAGATCCTCGATCTTGGTCATAGGAACTATATGAGTGAGCACGGTGAGGTTCTGCTCCACCCGCCTCAAAACTCTCTCAGACTCTTCGGCTGGAGTTCCCCCTGTAGCTACTGGTCCACCAACTGCTGTTGGTCCCGCCTCTAGTCGAAGACGTCATCGAGTCCGTCGGGTGAACTAGTCCCACATATGTACATAACAGATACATAGATGTCAGTACTATGACACATATAAAATGATAAATATAAAATAAATTGAAAATTATATAACTTCAAAAAACATGTACCTATCTCTCCTCACTCCTCTCCGGGAGGTACGGGCATGTCTGGATCACTGGAGAAGTTTATTCTAGCATAAGGGTAGTCCTCTATAGCTAGAATCGGGCATGCCCACCAGTCAAAGAATTTGTCGTCGAAGGCCTCTATGGTCCTCCCTCCCCCCTGTCATGGAAGAAGTCTTGCCCATCTACATGATGCTGGGAAGGAGGCCGCATGCCCCTACACATTCTCTCTGGGACTTAGACTGGGAACCCTCTCGAAGAAGAATGAGCATAGGATGGTGCCAAACCTGAATTTCTTGTTGCTACGGTCTCAACACTCTGTCAACTGCCTATTCATGCATGTGAGAATGGTCATACTCCAATCATAGATATGTGCCTCCTGGCACTGAACTGCACAATGCATGTGTGCCCAAGAAGCCTGGTGAAGGGTCGCGGACCCAATAATCTGCCCAATAAGTAATAATATCACCTTCAATGAAAAGCTGGTGATCTTGTTAATGTGAACTTGAGAACCTACCTTCTCAGTGTCAGCCTCACAATACATCCTGATGTAATCCTCAATGTTGAAAGGTCCAGGGGGAAAAGTGTACAAATTGACTAGTTCCCCTCTCCTCTATAGGCCAGTCAAGAAGTATATATCCTCAATCGTTGGATTCAAAAATTTCCCCTCCATCATAAAATACTTTGCATATGTTAGTAATCAACCAGGGCATTCAGTAGCCTGGGTTGTGCCCTCATAAACAGACATCAGAAGAACTTCCACAACCCACATTGTTTCAATGCAGGAATGGAAACAGGGTCCTCATCGACCAATATATCAATATCCTTGTGTTCCATCTCCCTCCAGTGGACATACATCCTATTCCATTGTAGTTCAAAAGGGATTTATCTCTTGCATTCTTATTTTTTTCAAGCCTTTTGAGGGTGTACACGAGCTATTTTTGCCACAGTCGCGTATGTACGCTGGCAAACTGTTTTCTGCCTACGTACATATGCAGGATATCCTTGGAAAACTCGCTTGTATGAAGGGCCTGTCTTTTTGGGAGAGCACACCCCCTCAAAAACAAAAATTAATGCATAAAGGAAGAATGGAAATGCAGGAGGGATGTTACGATATACTTTGCCTTTTGGTTTGGTAACTTTTGGGGAGGTGGGTCACTTTAAAAATCCTTTGGTAAAAGTTGTTTTTTCCAACCTTTTGCATATAAGTTAGGATTTCACCTCCACTTTCTGCATCTTGTTGTCTTTTTTTCTTTTCCATAGGATCGATCCCACTGATGTGTGACACTGAAACATCTTTGTTTCTTTATAAGTGTCATGATTAGGTGGTAGAGCCTACCTTTACATGGATTCCCTAGATAGATTATGGTTTCATTTTTCCATCCATGTTGTCTATAATGACTTTAGTCTTGGGAGTCCTTGTTAGTCCTATCATGATTACGAGTTTGAGCCCCATTTGTTTGATGCACCATCACTCTTGGACTCACCCTCAAGACTCCTAAAATGAGCAAGCTTTGTTGTCTTTCAAGATCACTTTGAAATACGAAAAAAACATCCGACAAGACTGCATTTATGATTTTCGATATTGTTTGGATTAACTGAGAAAAGTAACCTTCTGGAGTCTTATTTAAGCCCTTTTCAAACTCTCTAAACATGAAAATATTGTTGAGCAATATTGTTTCCCTTCACGCTTGCCAAACTCAAATTTGAAGGCACACCTTTTCGACGATAGTTTACCCCTTTTTCGGTCTAGATGGTCAATTGTACGAACAAAGGAATACTCTAGGAACTTCGGTTCTTTAGAAGAGTATTCGTAGGTATAATTTTAACGCGTTTTCGGGCCTGAGGGACTAAAATTACGAAAAAGGAACATTCTCCTTGGTTTTGGTTTATCAACTTTTTCAGGCCTTGGAGATTACTTACGAAAAATGAACCCCCATGGAGTCCATAGTTAAGCTCTTTTCAGACTCCCTAAAATTGAAAATATCATCGAGTGACATCGTTCCTTCACACTCGTTAAATTGGTACAAAATAACATCTACTGGCATGAGTTTACCCCCTTTTTCAGCCTATGGATTATGGAGGAAAAAGGTATGCCTCGAGAGATTCATCTCACCGGGAGAGTTCTCCTCAGTATCTTTTATACTTTTTCGGGGTAAGGAGACTAAATCCAGAGAAAGCAAGTGAGTCCATAGTTAAGCTCTTTTCAGACTCCTTAAAATTGAAAAGATTGTCGAGTGATATTGTCTTTGTCACACTCATTAAAATGGTTTTGAATAGATGTTTGTTTGGTTCCAGTTCACCTCTTTTTCAAACCGAATAGAATATTTCCAAAAAAGGTACCCCTTGGAGTCTTCTTTTACATTTTTTCAGACTCTCTAAAATGTGAAAAACTACTAATCTTACCTTCTCTCGAATCATTAAAAACACATTGAAGGGGGTTTCATTGTGTCTTGCTAATTGCATTTTCATATCTGTGTCTTTGGCCTAATGTTGGATCCATGTTGCTCTTAACTGAACCTTTGAAGCATGCCTTATACGCAAGCCTTGTAGCACTTTTCCTCTGTGACCTAACACCTTGACCCATGGAGGAATTTTCCTCGAGTGTCCTTTTCTTACACATGTCTGCTTGCTCTAAACATTAGTGTGTTCCTTGTGCTTAGAACTAGTATTCTTTCTTGCGACACTCATTCCTCCTTTGTAATGTAACATTCTTTATTCTTTTTCAAGCTCTTTAAAAAATTGAAAAAGACAAAAAAATAGAAAAACCCAAAAAGAGGGGACATGAAATATATATTCTTTTGTGGCAGCACAATGAGTCGCCCTTGGAAAAATCCCATCCTTTCATTTGTTCGTCAAGCATTGGGATCTAGTATGACCTTAGGAAGTTATTTTCGCTACATAGAGTTGTGTCCTCCTTCGTTTGGTTACTCCTCCAAACACATAGAGAGTTTGTGTTGCCTCCTGCATCGTGAACTTATGTCAATGTCATGTTGCCTGAGTCTAATAATCTTTCATGCTTTTTTCCAAGGGAAGTTTCACCCAACCTGAGTCGGCCTTTCTATAGTTTGTCTCTCGACCTCATGAGTCAATCATCCTAAAATTCCAGTCAAGTCTTGATTCAAAATTAGTGAAGTTCTATGCTTGATCATTGAGATCCTCTTGTCTTTTCCCAATGAGCCATTGAAGACCTCTAGGTAGTGAATTCATACACTCACATTGTACTCCTACCTAAGTTTTGAATATCTTGAAGTTGTTTCTCGAGCTATGAATACCTCATCTCCAACCATCAGGCATCATTGACTTATTGAAGACAGATACTCTACTTATATATCTTTGATTTTGAGATGTAGATCTGTTGTGTATTTCTCATGGATAGACTTTATATAGTTATATGACATGGATCTACAGTGTATTTGATTGTCAGCCATGATTTGTTTCATCCCGAGCATGGGTATGCCCGCCTCAGAGAGACAATTGTTATTTTGTAGATCGCACCTCCCGAACTCTAGTCTCGGGCTCACTCATTTCATACATTGGTGAAGATTTTGTAATGTATTTTGTCCATCAGATGATCTTATGACCTCACAAATTAGGGTGCATCTGTTATAACCCTAAATTTCTCTACACATGCATACCTGGCTTTTGGCCCTCTTACTTGCATTTTTTGCCAAAGCACTATTGAGTTTCTCTTCTAAAAAAACATTTCTTTGAAGATGCACGTGCACTGCACCACTACTGCCTATGTACATATGCTTGTTGTACCACTACAGCTCGTGTACATATGCATGTTGCACCATTATAGCCCACGTATACTTGCAAAAGTTGCAAAAAACAAAAAGTTCAAAGGAATTCGTTGAGATTACGGGCTATTGGGTAGTTTCCTATCTAATCCACCGCCTATAGCCCGTCACCCAACTAAATAACTATCCTTTTGTCATATAAAAGGAGATGTTGGGGTCTCATTTTACATCTAGACATAAGAATAGTGAAACTCTTCCCGTTTCACATCCCCTCCTTGCACAAGTTATTGCAACCCCTTTTGTTAGAATTGCCTCAGCATTTCCCCATTAGCCCTTCTTCCTCCATCAGAACCCATTCATTTCCCAAGAAGATATTAGAAGGTCGAGAGGAGAATCCATACAAAGGTGCACTTGGAGCTTGGTGAAGAGGATCCCAGACCAGGTTCATGGAGCATTAGACGGCTTTGATTGAAAATTTATAATCATTGAGCTATTAATAAAATAATTACTTTTCCTGTCCCAAAACATGGTGTATTGAATGCTTTTCTTAGTTTACGTTTTCATATTCTAACATCTAACTCTAATTTGTATATGGAATAACATGCTTGTTGTTTTTTGTTTTTCAATCTTTGGATGGAGGCTGACCATGGGAGGAGGCGTGCAGTCAACAAATCTTCCAAGTGCGAGGGGATCATCATCGGACACAGAGTAGAGGTATAGTTACCCGATTTCCCTCATCTTTGTTTTTCTTGTATGAGTTTTGGTATGTTTGGGGTAGTTTAGAGAAGTAGTTGAATTTTAGATAGTTAATTGATTTGCCTACATTTTGAACCCTGGTGTATTCATAGGGGGGTTTTTCCCGCTAGCAATGCATGTAAAGAAATATTGCATTTTTATTTAGAATTGAAGAATTGAATTGAAAAATGAATTATTAGGAAGCATATCATTTATTGGAAATTGGAGTTAGGACTTTGCATTGTATTCATATTCATTTATTTTACTTGTTGAGTCATAACATAACTAGTTTCATAACCACACCTTTTAAGTAAGCAAGGCCATTAAAATTAACGCTATAATTTAAAATTGATTAGTAACGATTTTATTTTCTAGGGTGCACAAACTAGCTTAGGATTTAGTGCCTTGGAATAGGATTTTGTGAGTAAACTTCTCCAAGGCTATTAAATCAACATATATTTCTGACTAAGGGAGTGGATAAATCCATTGTATAATCAGTAATATCAGGAGGCTTCACTTACACTGGAGTTAAGCACGAGGTCATGTGAGGTCGATTGAAGGGATACCCCCCCAATACCTTCTTAGCATCAGAGATATTTATGGGGATTTATTCATATCTGGGGATCTTTCTAGTGCCCTTACCTCCATGAGAGGTGGTGCTTTCAAGGTTTCGGGCTTTGCTACCCTACCCAGTGCCTATATGGTGGACCTATATTACAATTGTTCGCCTGTGCATCAGTTATATCATGGTTTATTAGTTGATTGACTTAGGTACCACATAGGTTACTTGCAGGGGTTATTCTGCAGGTACCCTGGGTCAAATCAGGGTCGAAAAACACACATCCTTTATGGAGGATTACCTCTCTGGGGGGATATGTCTGACTGGTTGTTAATCCCACGAGAGCCCTTATAATTAATTTTGATACCTCTAATATTTAGCAGGGAGTCTCAGTCCCCTCTTGGGTGAGGCATACCTACTTTAGGGAGGGATTCCCCTTTTAACCACTTTATCCTGTTTGTGCGCATATTGGTCATTTGAATATTTTTGGTGCGCTATGTGATTACTAATTGGCCTTAGGATTTTTTTTCTACATCTTGAGTCTTAAGTTATCGTGGATCCATACCAGATTCCCCACAGGTCTCACCCTTTGTTACAGTTACAACCACATTTCGAGTCTTTGCCTTCTAAAAGGCATAGAGTTATTAAACGTGGCACACACACCTCCACTTATCAGACTTGTGATTCTACAAGGATGATTACTGAACTGAGTCATCAATATACTGGGAACCCTTCAACTCCCACACCTACTATAGTCAATGGTACCGCTTCAACTCCTTCAATCACAATGGTTGTAGTATCAGGGGCACCTATCATCACCGCTGCCCCTATAGTGAACATGTTAAGAACCAAACATCAATATAGCATAGAAAAATCTCAGGAAAAGTACTCAACGCCTTGAAAAAGAGATAATTTCAAAGAATAAGCCTCTTCGAGGGGGAAACCTCCTTTTACCCCACTTAAATGTTCAAGTACAAGATGATTCAAAATGAAAATGTCTCCTTGGTATTATAGGAGACTAGGAGGTATAATTAAAACTAATGGCCTAAAGCCGACATAAATAAAATAACATTACTAATATAATATGCCCCAATTAAGGGGTAATGCGACAATATTAGGGCTTAACATGCCCCTCCCCTTGATACAAGTGTTTTCTACAATGCTTGAGTAACTCTGGATGCTTCTGTATAAAAGACTCATCTTCCCAAGTGGAATCTTCAGCCGGTAGTTTCCTCCATTTAATGAGATACTCTGAAATGGATCTATTCCTCAGCTAGCGAATTCTTGTGTCAGTGATGG
>ML792716.1:397024-422161 GCA_009831015.1 Picea engelmannii | reverse complement strand
TGGAGTTTCTCCATTCTTGATTCACCTTCCTTGTGTCCTCATCATGAATTTCATGGGATGCATTTTCACTTTCGGGTGTCTTCTCTGTTACGAAATTTTTCAATACTTCCGTGATCTCCCCTTTTAAGGCATCCATCTTAGTATCCAACTTAGCTTCTATTGAATCCATCAAGTTAGCTTCCATTGAATCCATTTTCTTTTGTAGTTCATTTATGTCCCTACGCATTTCTTCACCTTCATCAAGAGTCCAATTAGGATTTTCTAGAGGCTTATTTGGTGTAGAAGGTCCCTTTTTCAGTGGCATGTTGGCCAAGTATCACTTTTGAATCTTGATTTTGAGGTGGTTCTGCTAGACAATATTTATTCTGTTCTATCTCCCAAGTTTCGGCCCTTCTGGGTATGAAACTTTCTTTTAGGTAGTTCTCCAATATTTCTTCTCTGCAAGTCCACAAGTCTGATCAAAATTGGACGTGCCAAGTGGAATTTATGGTAACTTCCTCACAACTTGCCGATTTTTGTCTTTTCCAGGAGATCTCACTTGTATAGCATGCCCCGCACAAAATAATTGATATCAAATTCTAAAACTCGCACCCAAAATACTACAAAATGTCTACGATCCAATGAAACCAGTCCCACTCAATTTAAATACTCTAGCAAGAAGTTATGATTGTTTTACTTGGAACACCTTCTTGAGACTAGTCAGATACCCTATCTTACACAAGGTGTATCTACAAATTTAAGATGACCCAGAAGATGAAATTTTTACCACATATACCTTACTAATTTTTGTAAATGGCCTCCAGAGTTCAGGTTCTGAAACATTAGAGAATTTTTTTATAGCAAAAATTCTACAATGACTTATTTCAGGATGATTCCAGAACCCGATCTTGTACAGGGTGTATCTCCGAACGTATAAAGCATCAGGCGCTGAAGTTTGAACCCAACATACCTTGATCCGTCTACTAAATATCCTCCAAGCCATTCCTTCTAAAACATTGTAGAAAACAAGTTATAGAAAAAATACCACAGTGTCTCAGATGTAGCAGCGAAACCCCAAGACCTTGAGCTCTGATACCATATGTTAAGAACCAAACATCAATATAGCATATAAAAACCTCAGGAAAAGTACTCAACGCCTTGAAAAAGAGACAATTTCATAGAATAAGCCTCTTCGAGGGGGAAACCTCCTTTTACCCCACTTAAATGTTCAAGTACAGGATGATTCAAAATGAAAATGTCTCCTTGTTATATATAGGAGACTAGGAGGTATAATTACAACTAATGGCCTAAATCCAACATAAATAAAATAACAATACTATAATATGCCCAAATTAAGGGGTAATGAGACAATATTAGGGCTTAACAAAACACTTGACCTACATCCACAAACTCATTTGGGTCTCTTGGTCACTCATCAGGCTATAATGTTCAGTCCATCCTGATGGCCTCCAGTCCTTTTTCCTATCGTATGCCAAATTTTACATCACAGTTTTTAGACTCCATCCCATCCATTGGCCCTAATTCTATCATTAGACTTAGGGGCACAAATCCTCCTTATAATCTGTTCTCTTTTGGTGTCTCTCAAATCCCTCAAATGACTCCTACCATGGGAGGCATTCCTTCTTTTAACCCTGGGTATAATCTTGTTACTTCTAGGTGGAGTAACCAACCTCACAGACAATCTATAGCTTATGTTTCATCCTTTACACCCACCTCCTATGTGTCGATTATGACCAACACATTTGGCATGACAAATCCACCTTTATCCTCTGGATTCACACCCAGAGGAGGTTCGTTTCACACCTCGGGAAACCCTCAACCTGGATCCACTCCAGCTGGGGGAAGTTTTTATAACCCTCATTAAAACATTCCTACTAGAGTGATTCCCAACCAACCCCTGTCGGCATAGGGGAAGACCCAGGGTTCGATGCTACACCAACACACCAACAAAACCCTAACTATCGACCCTTTCAACAACACCTCCGAAGAAGATGAAGTCTCACCCGAGGTAGAGGCAGGGGTGGTTGCAGGACTCATATGTCTACAACCTTAGCTGTTACACAGTTATGTTATTCTAACACTTAACAGATCACTTAGCAGTTAATCTTCATCAATATTCAGTTCTTAGTAACAACACAGACATACCCTAGTTATAGAGTATCGCAGTATGCAACCAGATCCATCATCTAATAACACTTAACATAAAAGGAACACATCAGATCTAGCAGGTTCAAGCACTAAGCACATCCACATGGGTCATATCTAGCATTCATTCACATGATTGGGCACAAAGCAACAATAGATCTATCTAACATTCATCACATAGAAACACATCGATACATTGCACAAAGCAGAGAAACACAACATGTACGTGGTTCACCCCCACCCTGGGGCTACATCCACAAAATATTATTCTTTATTAATGTCTTTAATTGGTTACAACACACAGTCACCAAAAACCCTTTCTGCGCACAGGACAGAAGATCTATGCAGCTCGCTAGATCCTTCTTCCTTGCCTTGTAGCACAAATCCTTCTATAATCTCTATAACAACTTGCACTTAGCTCTGTACCCCTTCTACAATCATGCACATAGAACTACTAGAACTTAGCTTACACCACATAGATAGGATATCATCCTCTACTTACTTCACCTAGACATCTATTTATACATACAAAAGTGGGCCTAGGCATGGGTAAACCCAGGGTTTGACATCCCTTTCCCATTACATTGTCCCAACACCCAAAAAGGGGCCCAAAAGTGGGTCGAGATCCCATGATATATGCTTCGTCTGGTGCTCCATCTTCAACAGGTTGTCGAAGTCCCAAAAATGGTCAAATATGACCAAGTGTTCTTCAAAACTTGGCCAAGGGCCAACATACCCCCAACACTCACCTGTGACTCGTCCCGAGTCACTCTGTTCTGAGCAATTCCACTTCAAACACCTCGAGATTGGCTTGAGCTGCTTCAATCTGTTGCAGTGCTACTACTTCTTTCTCAGTGAACTCCTGAATAAGTGCATCATTGACTGGTCCTTCGAGGCGTTGTTCTGTTATATTCACAACCTGTTCAAGTTCTACTTCTTGGCTTTCAAGTTCAGTGAATAATTGACATGACTTTTCTTGTACTAGTTGAAGTCATTGAGAGACTTCCATTACTTTACTCTAGAGTTTGCGTACTTTCTGTTGGGTCATGCATTTCTCTGGAAACCTCTTCATTCTCTCAACTGGTGACAAGGCCTTTAGTTGCATTTGTAACGTGTCTGCCTGCTGTTGTGCATGTTGGAGATGCAACTCTAATGCCTGTAATTATGGATTTTCCATGACGCTTTCATACGTCTAGGTGCTTCTGGATATCAGCTACTTGTATTCCAAGGAAAAGGATTTTAGTTGGTCAACTGAGCTTCGAACAATGGCCTCTCTTAGATATCTTATTTCTTGAGGTGTCTCTGACATAGTGTGAAGTTCCAGGTCTGTGATGTGCTACTAAAGTTGTTGGATCACTCCTTCCAGTTGCGCCACCTGTTGTGGAACTCATTCTTCTATCTGGACTTCGATGATTGTCACAGAGAGAAGTGCTCTATGAACCCATTCCTATACTTCGATTTTCTCTGCGAGCAACTGTTCCCTATCTTGTTGTAGTGTTTCTTTCTCTTCCTCCCACTTTGCTTGAATAGCTAGTTTTTCTTGTTATGCATTATTGCGATGTTCTAGCATATCTTTTTGTTCCTATGCCAAAGCTTGGGTAGCTTGCGCTATCTCTTCCTAATCTCATTGAAGGTGAGCTTCAAATTTATTGGTGATCTGGTGCAGTTGGGTTGGCTCATCTCCTGGTTCTTCTATTCCACTTGTCGAGGGTGCAATAGAAACTGCGTTGATGGATTGTAGTGTCTACTACACTTCTCAAAGTTCACCCTTGATTTGGTTGAATACCTCCTCCTGCTTCACTTCTTTCTTTTCCGCGATCTCCAATGAAGCATCATTCAACATACTGACTAAAAAGTCGAATTCGTCTGAGGTGAGGGTAGTCTTAAACATATCCCTGGTGGATTTGGATTTCTTTTAGGATGAAGTCTTGGGCATGGTAACCTTCCTTTTCTTAGTTGGATCCTCTTCATCTCTAGGTGGAGTAAATTTGCCTTTGTTTTGCTCGACTTCTGTGCCACCTAGTTCTCCACCATCATCTCCCTTCTTAGGTGAGGTTGAAGATGTCTCCACTGATGTGCTATGGACATCATGCACTTCATCATTTTTCTTTGTTTTACTTGGTCCAGGTGTGTCTGGCATAGTTTCAGGGCTATCCACATTGGGCATCTCTACAGGGTCCGCTAGAACAAGGAGGTATGTCGACCATTCCTTGGTAATACCCTCCAAGTCATCTTCTATCAATTTGTAATATTACTGGAGTTGTTGTTTATGCTCATCAACACACGCTGTAATGTAGGTGAAGTGGTGGTCTGCATTGAACATCATCAAGGGTCTAAACCTGTAAATTATTTTTGGGGTGATGCATGGTGTAGATTGGATTGTGATATTCAACTAGTTGTAGTAGGTGTGGAATATGGCATTGCACTGCCACTGTTTTCTCATGTCGTTGGAATACCACAACGTACAGAACTTCGCGGCCAGTGGTTCGAAGGGTTCTATACCTGGGAAAGTGGTGCCTTCTGGTAGCTCCCAGGTAATGAAAGCGATTAGTATGAGAAGCCAACTAAAGTGGAAGTCATACCCTTGGTCTTGTGCTTCTCTGCAATCAATATCTAGTTGGTTGACAAGGTATTGCACCCAGTTCATCTGTAATCCCTCTGTACACTTCCCTACAAGGTCGACCACGAAATCGGTCACTTGAGTTGGTCTATTGTTATGAACTAACTTTCCCGTGATTATCTGACAGGAAAGGCGAACTACGCCACTCTAGATAGAGGCTACCTTGTAGCCTCATGTGTCCTTCTCGAAATCTCCATAGGTTTCCTTAATCTTCTGCGCTAATGCTCGGTTGAAGGTCTTGCTAGGGTAGAAATCCTATGGGTCAGGGCCTTACATGCTAAGCCATGTGATCTGATTGATCAAGGTCGAATCCACATTGATGCATCGGTTTAGCCATATGTATCCTTTGTGATAGAAAGATAGAAGTAACTTTACACATGGATTCACCTCCTGGTGTCTTCCAAAGTGTGGGATCTTCATAACATTCAACAATGTAGACTGTGTGAGTTTTTGGGTCCAAGATTGTGGGACGATCTTTGAGTTCTTTCCCTTCGTCTTCGTTAGATACTTGTGTGGGGAAAGCATACTATAGAATTTCCTGTCGTCGAGGTTGAAGTCACTAAACTTCAATGCTGCGAGCTTGTCTTAATTGGCTCGAATTGCGTGCACCCCTTTCGGAAGGTACGCGGTGATCAAAGTATACTCGAAGTCTCTAGGTACACTGTCGCAGTTAATCCCATAGCTCAGAGGTGGTATGTAAGTCAGAAGAATGTGTGGAATAAGCTTGGCATTTGCAATGTCATCTCTGTGCTTTGTTCTTGTCTCTGTCATGGTTCTAGAAGGTCCTTCTCCATGAGAAGTTGAGGGAGAAGCTTGGACTCCTCCTGTTGATGATGCGTGCACACCTTTAGACATCCTTCTTTTTTAAATGACTCTCTCAACCATTAATTCAACTAGAACTTCTTTGAATGATTTCTCTACTGTGCTAAGATTGTCCGACATACAAGCTCGGGGTCGATTAGATTGGGTGTGAACTGGATTTAGAAACTGTAGTGGATGGTACAGGAACAAGGCGATGATCACAATGAAAAAAAATCTCAGGCTGTGGGCTCAAGTTCTTAGTTAGCAAAAGGTATTCTCGGTGCATGGTGCAACGTACTAAGTAAGAAAGTTAGAAATAGTCTTCTTGCAATGAGTATGAGGAGTCATTAACTCATGTTCTATCTGTTATGGTGAGGTCTGATGGTCTAGTGGTGAACCATCAATTCTTTTCGACCCGTTTGGAGCGACAGTCGAATGGTTATATCAGCTTCCAATAGCTATATTGCTTCGCCTCGGTGAAGTGAACTATGTCGCTGGTCTGATATCTTGGCAAAGTTCAATTTTTGCAAGTTTCCCATTCTATAAGGTTCCCTCTAAAATATTATATGGTCTGTCGATCTTATCTCTCCTTTTACTTAGTTTCCTAGCCTTTTTTCGAGTGAGCTTTGTCTTGGGGATTCTCTTTCCATTTTGATTCTTATTTTCCTTGAACATAGGTACTTCACACTGCTGAGATTCTCTCCTAAGACCCAGGGGTAATAATTCTTGTTTTTCTGGGACATGTGCTTCGGTCTACTGTGATCCTTTTGACCTTCTTTCATCTTTGACATCTGGACCTCTAACGATAAGTGGATTTGATCTATTCTACTGTTCTTCAATCAACTGCGCAATCCTTCTGGTCATGAAATATGTTAACTCCTGTATCTATTGTTCTAAAACTTTTTCTTCTTCTTTCTTTTTGGCTTGATCTCTCTTAATCCAAGGTTTTCCAAGTAACATAGTGAATGGGGCGTTGTCCTCAATAAATTTAATAATCTCAAAATCTTCTTCATTCGAAGTTACATTATCATCCATAGATATCTGAGTGATCTTTCCACATAGGGTCACTAGCTTTCCTCTGAAGAGTCTTATTCCTCCTAGTGAAAGGATCATAGCAGGTCTTCCTATAGCTTCCCAAGTTATTTCTGGCATGATTTTCACTGGTGTTTCTTCATCAAGAACACAGTCAATGTCGAAATATCCTATTCTTACTTAGATGCATTCTTTTTCTTTAAATATCCCTGATAACCTAAAATGTCGGTGGTCAGTCAGGGTCTCTTTCATCTGTAGTAATACTTTCTCGGATTCTTTCTGAGATTTGACTATTTTTAGAGCTGTCTTAGGGTTTTCTTCATTCAGATTCATTCTTTCACGCTTAACAATCATTCTAGGGCAATCCAACACTTCATGGTCCAAAGCTTTGTAACAGAGACAACTAGGTCTTTCACCCAGGCATTCCTTAGCTAGATGGCCTAGTTTTATGCAAATGTAACATAGGGTTAATCCTCCCTTTCTTGTAAATGATCCCCAGCCTCTTCTGTACTGCGCACTAGAATCATGGTAGCTGGTCTGCAAAAAATTATTTCTAGGATCCTGCATCCATTGGTCAGTCCAAACATTCTTTCTATGCATAGGTATAACATATTTATCATTATTCTTACCAGATCTATTCATATCAAACCTTATTTCATCTAACAATGCCCTAGTTTTCAAGCTAGGATAGACTTTATCAAGCATACCTAGATCCATATTTTAGAAAAAAAAAATTCACTTATCTTACTTTTACAGAGCATAAATCTTCCAGATCTAAAATCTTTTAGTTGTTCGTACCTCTATAAGAGAATAGAGCTTACAGATATTACCTCTTTTCTGTATATCTGACCTCTTTTCTTCAGAAACTTCGACATCAACCTTTCTTACAGCACAAAGCGTTTAGATCTGACTTATTTTCTTCATATCTGTCCTTCCTTCTTTAGCACAGAGCTTATCAGATCAAGTGGATTAATGTGCACTAGGGCACAGGTCCATGCACAGAGCTTCCAAGTTTCAGGATGAATCTTTGCACCAAGCTTCTTCTTTCTCAGTTCCCATCAATCACAGTTTCAAGTCTTGGCAACAGAACCATTTATTGGCACAGGGGCAGACCCAGGGTTCAATGCTACAACAATGCACCAACAAAACCCTAACTACTGGCCCTTTCAACAACACCTGTGAAGTAGATGAAGTCTCACCCAAGGTAGAGGTAGGGGTGGTTGCAGGACTTAGGTGTCTACAACCTTAGCTAGGACACAAATCTGTGATTCTAACACTTAACAGAGCACTTAGCAGTTAATATTCATCAATATTAAGTTCTTAGTAACAATGCAGACATACCCTAATTACAGAGTATCACAGTATGCAACCATATACATCATCTAATAACACTTAACATAAAAGGAACACATTAGATCTAGTAGGTTCAAGCACTAAGCACATCCACATGGGTTAGATCTAGAATTCATTCACATGATTGGGCACAAAGCAACATCATATCTATCTAACATTCATCACATAGAAACACATCGATACATCGCACAAAGAAGAGCAACACAGCATGTATGTGGTTCACCCCCACCCTAGGGCTATGTCCACCAACTCTTCTTCTTTATTAATGTCTTCAATCAGTTACAACACACATTCACCAAAAACCCTTCTGTGCACAGGACAAAATATCTGCGCAGCTCGCTAGATCATTCTTCCTTTCATTGTAGCACAAAGCCTTCTATAATCTCTATAACAACTTGCACTTAGCTCTGTAATGCTTCTACAATCATGCACAAAGCACTACTAACACTTAGCTTACATCACATAGATAGGCTATCGTCCTCTACTTACTTCACCTACACATCTATTTATACATAAAAAAGTGGGCCTAGGAATGGGTAAACCCACGGGCCGACATCCCTTTCCCATTACATTGTCCCAAAACCCAAAAAGTGGCCCAAAAGTGGGTTGAGATCCCATGATCTTTGCTTCGTCTGGCACTCGATCTTCGACAGGCTGTCGAAGTCCCAAAAATGGTCAAACATGACCAAGTATTCCTCAAAAATTGGTCAAGGGCCAACAAACCCTTATGAATCATCCTAGAGGAGGGTCTTACAATTCTAGATAGGGTCATCATTCTTACCATAACCCTAGATGGGTTTTTATTACCCAAACACAATATTTCCAAGGAGCTAGGGGGAAGATGTCGCAACCACATCTCCCTTTTCTGGACACACTCAATCTACAATACTTTTCTAAGTTGATGAACGACCCTGTGTGTCATGATCCTACATGGCCCCCCACTCCCACCAAGCTTCCTTCCGATATTCCAAAATTCAAAGGAAAGAATGGTGGGGATCTTGGTGATCACGTTACCACCTTTCACTTATGGTTCTCTTTGAATTCCCTTAATGATGATTCCATTCAGTTAAGATTATTTCAATGCACCCTCATAGAGGTTGATTCAAAATTGTATATCGAGCTACCTAGGGGGGCATATGAGACCTTTAGTCAGATGGTTTAAGTATGCCATAACCACTTCCAATTTCTAGTTCATTATGATGTTGGCCTAGAAATTTTGTCGACATTATGCTAGGACAAAGCCACTCATATCTTGGATCACATCCAAGAGTGGAATAGAAGGAAGAGTTTAATCAAGACCCACATACCCTTGGAATTCCTGTTATAATGGTTTCTTAAGTCTTTACAGCCTCCTATTTTGAAGGATGTTGCTACATCTAGGGTTACATATGAGGAAGAAGAAATCTTCAAATCCCAACAGTTAGATCTTATATACAATCAGTATAGGATGTTATACAATATTCTTCCAAATGCACCGAAGTCAAACTATGACCATAGACAAAATCCCAGACCTCATGCCCATGGCATTGTAGGCCCTGCCAATGTGAAATCCGCAGACTTGGTGACAAGACATTTGAAATATTTGTCTCTAAACCAGTCTACAGGAGGGACAACTTCATCTGTGTCTTACAATCCCACTCAGTCGGCAGATGTACATTCCATGAAATCGTCGATCGACCCAAATGGTAACCAACAACCTGGAGGGAATAAGAAGAAAGGACATAATAATAATTGTAAGGGTGGGAAGATTAACACTAAACTCAAGGACAATGGTAATAATGAGAGGATGAATAATAATGCTAGTGATGGAAAGAAAGAAAGGTGTAAGGTGAAATTTCACTATAAGATTTGTACAGATGATCACCTTACTCATTTATTCCCCAAACTTGCGGAAGCTGCGAGGCTCTTATCTCTACCACCCACTGTGCTGATGAATCCTTTCCCACATAACCAACACATGGACTTGAGCTCCTCAAATGCCGAAAATGTGGCCGATGGAAGTCAAAACCCACTGGCACAAGACGGTGACCATTTATGCATCAATATGGTCAATTCTTAGGTTAATGTAGCCACTTGGTCTTGCAATTACAGTTCTCCAAAAATTGTACCTGGTCTAGAATATCCTCCTCCTCTGGAGATGCCCTTGTAGATCGGAAAACTAGAGCCACCACCTCATATTCTAAAAGGAGTACTCAAGCTCTCTATGCACAATCCAAATGCTAGAGCCGCCCAAAATTACCCTATTATTGAGGACCTGGGTCAAACCCCTTGTGCGATGTTGGCCATGGAGGTACTCTAGACGTCTCCTTCACAGAGAAATGCATTTATATCTGTGTTAGGATATCTAGACCCCAGTGGCTCGAAAGTTACCAAGTTTGGTATCACAAATGTGAAGCCACGCTTTCCTTACCATGTGTCATTCCAAATCTACGTGGGTTACTCGAAGTATACCATCAAGTGTGAAGTTGTTGATGAAGGCGTTGCAACATGTGTGATGTCCCTGATCTATTGGAAATCTCTCGGCTCTCCAACTCTCTCTTAGTCTCTGACCATATTGACTACTTTTGACGGTCGTTCATTTTGCCCTCATGGTATTCTTCCTACCTTTCTAGTATAGTTAGGTGGGAAGACGGTAGAGGTGGATGTCGAGGTGGTTGATGTGCCCCTCCATTATAACTTGTTACTAGGATGCAATTGGACTTATTCTATGATTGTCATTGTATCGTTCATCTTATGCACTCTTTGCTTCCCTCACGATGGGAAGATTGTGATGGTAGACCAGTTATCCTTTGCGTATGTTATCCCCAGTTCATTTGCTCGACCATCGATCCCAGTGGTCAACAATTCTTAGCTGAAAATTGAGAATATCAACATCAGAATGTATTCATCTCTTATGGGTACGTTCAAATTCAGGGAACCAACTCCCCATGTTTACCCAATGTCCAGTAGGGTCGTTTCATCAAAGAGGTTTGTTCCTTTCTGCACTTCATATTTTAACGATCCTTGGACCCTACCTTCCTTGACTGCATCTTGTGAAGGTCAGTTTCATGCTAGAATGTCCATGCCACTATCAACAGTGGATATAGTGTATCAATTTGTTCTTGACTCTTCCGCTGATCCTGATCCTATTACCTCATAGACAAACGAGGAAGATCCTGTTCTTAAGCTCGTGTGGGCCACTTCGTCATCTTGTTTACACGACTGAATCGATGAGACTTTTCCCTTGGATGAAGCTATCATCGAGGACATGAATGGTTCTTACAAACCTTGGGATGATATGCATCATCACTCTTATTTTCTCCCAGATCTTGCTAGAATCGAACAAGATGAATTTCGATCTACTCTGAGCGAGATAGTCGGTCAGGCCATAGTTCCACTTGATACGCACGAAATTTATGCTGAAGGAAATATGGAGAGTATCTCTTCTATCGTCATGATTGATATCTCTCGTACCCTTGGCAAGATTGAAAATGTACACATCAGTGTAGATTGTTCACAAGAATAAATCCTGATCTACACTGAGCTCTTCAAGGAATTCCGCGATGTATTTTCTTGGTCATATGAAGAGATGCTAGGAATTGACCCTCGAATTTTTGAGCATGAGATTAAAACTTACTCGGATGCTAAGCATGTTCGAAAAAATCTTAGAGCTTTCAATCCTCGGAAGGCCCCTGCTATTAAGGCAGAGGTAGAGAAACTTCTTAATGTTGTCTTTATCTACCCGGTTCCCTTGAATGAATGGGTATCCAATCTCGTTCCTGTGAATATGAAGCAAGGAACCATCTGTGTATGCATGTACTTTCATGACCTAAACAAATCATGTCCTAAATAAAGATTTCTGACACCTTTCATCGATTCGATTCTCAACGAGTGTGCGGGAAGCAAAGTTTTTTCTTTCATCGCTAGATTTTCAGGATATGACCAAATTTAAATTAAACCTGAGGATCAACATAAGACGACATTTATTTTTCCTTGGGGTACTTTCTCATATCGTAAGATGCCTTTCGGCCTTAAAAATGTTGGAGCAACCTTCCAACATGCTATGACCTTCACATTCCACGATATTAAGCATATAGTCGAAGCTTATCTTGACGATCTTGTTGCTCACTCTCGTAAGAGAGTGGATCACCCTAAGCATCTTCGAGTAGTTTTTGAAAGATGCCATCATTATAGAATCTGGTTGAAGCCTAATAAATGCATATTTTGCGTTAGTTTTGGACATATTCTAGGATTTTTAGTCTCTCAGACCGAGATCATGGTAGATTCGTTAAAGGTTGAGGCAATACTTCGATTTCCTCCCCCGCGCACTATTCGACAAATTCAAGGTTTACAGGGAAAGCTAACATTTTACGTCGGTTTATAGTAAATTATGCCAATATTACTAAGGGTTTCATGCGTATTTTGAAGGACACCCCTTTTATCTGGGATGAGTGAGCCCAAGAATCCTTCGATGCTTTGAAGAAATCCTTGATATCAACGCCTCTATTGAAGTCTCTGGATTATAGTAGAGATTATTTTCTTTATGTCTCCATGTCTGAAGAGACGATTGGTATGGTTTTGGTTTAGGAGGATGATGAGCTCTTCGATCACGTCATCTACTATCTTAGTCGCAACTTAGTCGGTCCTGAGCTCAAATATTCTCACGTTGAAAAGCTAGCTTTGGTTGTCATCCACACAGTCCAACGATTACACCATTATATATTGCTTTGAAAAACTATGATGGTTGCTGATGTCAATCCATTTCAATACGTCCTTACCAAGCATATCATAGGGGAGAAATACAATAAATGGATTGTCATTTTACAAGAATTCGATCTCTATTTCACTTCTGCAAAATCCAAGAAATCACTAGTCTTTGCAGAGTTAATATCCAACTTCCCATGATTGGACGAGGATGTTATTCATGTTGATTATTTTGTGGATGAACACATTTTACTTGTCTCATCGTCTGACCCTGGTATGGAGACATTGTTCTTTATCTTCAAACTTTGAAGTTCCCTCAGCATCTCTCGCAAGATGATCGACGGCATGTACGATACCAAGATAAGAATTACCTTTTCGTCGGTGACACTCTATATCGTATAGTAATAGACAATATCCTACGTCATATTTTAACTCATGAAGAATCTAAGTCAATTCTAAATGATTTCCATAGTGGGGCTTATGGTGGTCATTTATTTGGGCTTCTGAAAACCCATAAAATTTTGTGATCCAGTTATTTCTAGCCATCTATATCTAAATACTATTTTGAAGTGGTTAATAAGTGTCACACTTGCTAGGTGTTCACTCAAAAAATGCGCTCGCACCCAGTCCCTCTCCATCCAGTCATTACCGTCGATCCCTTCACTAAGTGGGGGTGGAATTTTTGGATTGTAACCAAACTTCGGATGGGGTGCCTCAATAGATTATCATGGCCATGGACTACTTTACTAAGTGGTTCGAGGCCATGCCTATAGTTAAATCCAATGGGAATACTATCTCCTTCTTCATATTCAATCAAATTATCACCAAGTTCGGAATCCCGAGTGAGATTTTCATTGATCATGGAAATCACTTTCAAAACAAAATGATGGAAGAGCTAGCATCAAATATGGGGTTTAAGCATGGTCATTCATCCCCTTAATACCCCCAAGAAAATGGACAAGTACAAACTATCAACAAGTCTCTCAAGACCATTTTGCAGAAAACTATCAGCCAAAATAAATCTAACTGGCTTATTATGCTATATCCCTCACTTTGGGCATACCGAACCTCAGTCAAGACTACCACCAGATTTTATCCTTTCCAGTTAGTACACGGTGTGGAGTCGATCTTACCTATCGAATGTAAAATTCCTTCTCTTAGATTGGTAGTCTCACTCCTCCCTAACACTTCCGATATCAAGCGATGCCTGGTACACCTAGAGAGCCTTGATGAGAAACGTTGAGACACTTCTACAACTATCGAAGAAAATAAGAGACGTGTCAAAGTCCAATACGATAATTTTGTATATCCTCGATTGTATGTTGAGGGGGCCTTGGTACTTTTATATGATCAATCTAAAGAACCGTTGGGGGAAGGAAAGTTCAAACCCATGTAGCATGGTCCCTATATTGTACGACGTGTTTTACAAAAAGGATCCTATGAATTAGAATATTATGAAGGGAACATGTTGGTCGAGCCCAGGAATAGGATTTGCTTGAAAAGATATTATGCTTGAGCCCAAATCTAGGGATTAACTCTTTGTATACTAATGTAATTTAGTTTATATATCTTTTCCCTTTGTTTTTGTCTTCCGCTTGCTTATCGAGTTTTCCCTTGGTTGGCAGATGTCAACAGAGTCTCCGGTCTACTTAGGATTCATAAACGGAGCCAGTCGTCATACTTGGAACTTGGCTTCCGCCACTTGGGTGGTTTACTCACCCGAGGGTCTACTGGTGTCTTAAGGTGGCATATGACTAAGGCCATCCATGAATAATAAGGCCAAATATAACTTCATTATAGAACTTTTGTGCGATGCCATTTCACATGGTATTCACTCTTTGGAGGTTTGCCTGGATTCCCAGTTAGTATTATGTCAGTTGAACGATAGTTACCATATGCACGACCCTACATTACACCTATTATTCCTACATGTACACCTTTTAGAAAGACAGTTTGATTTTATTACTTATCATCACATACCTAGGATTTCTAATTATGTATCTGATGCTTATGATAATTTCGTTTTAGATTGGCATTTGTCACATAACTAAAGAAAAGAAAACGTTATCATCAATGTACACATTGTAATATAAGTAAATCTGAAGAACCATGTTTTATATATATTTCAAATATGATGTTTATAGTACACAATTGGGGCCAACACCCTCAATACACATATACAACCGATAATACAAAATCCATGACATCTACGCCTGTGGTGTCGGATGTGTGTCATGACAACAAACTACTACATTTAAGAGACATTGAAAGAGTCGCACACAATATATGGGCACGCCAACCACCTATCGTTGCATAACCTTCGACAAATCCTCTACCTGAATCATCAGAATCCTATGTGTTAAATGAGATAGGTTTCCCTGCACGTTTTGAAGGACTCTCTCTACTTCTCCTCCCACCACCTCATCTCTCTAGTGCATTCAACGATGTCGTGGAAGCCTATTCGACCATCATGGACCTATGTCTGCATCACATACGTGTCTAGTTAGTGCTTAAAAATCATCCAAAAATATTTTTGTTTTCCTATACAAAAATATGAAATATTTAAAAACTTTGACATACTTATGTCCCTGTAGATGGTCCCTGGTGGCAATGGCATGTCAGGGTCCCCTTTGAAGTCGATCCCTGCATAGGGGTAGTCATCCAAAGAAATTACCTTCTATCTCCACCAGTAAAAGAAATCATCGTTGTAGGGTGTGGGAACCCTACCTCCCCCCTTCCGTCTCATAACCTTGGTCCACCATTCCGTATCTGGATCATGAGGTCCTCAAGGAATGATCTCAACTCTAGGTCCCAAACCTGGAACCCACTCGAAGAAAAATCTACACAAAATAGAAGCAAACCCGAAGTTCCTCTTATCACCCTGTTTTCATTCTGTCAATTGGCTCTTCATATTATCTATTAGTGAGGTGCACCAATTGTACATTGTGGGTCTCAAACACTCTATGGAGTAGAACATAAGTGAGCTTGATGTCTGGTGGAACAAATTCGATCCTGTGATCTGGGTCAAAATGAGGACAACAATATTGAGGCTTATATTGTTTATCTCTTAGATGGGGAGTTGACTCTCAACCTTGTTGGTCCCTATTATATAGTGAGTGTCTATGTAATCTTCTATATTCATACCGCTCCTAGCTCCCTGGTCTTTGAGATTCACCACCTCACCCTGACGCGACAACCCCATCAAGAAATATATATCCTCAACTTAAATCCTTATTGGTTTCCCATCAATATTGAATCTCTCATTGTATGGATCCCAGTAATCCATGAGCAACTATAGAAACCTCACTTGGGCCCTCATCCCTTTGAGTTCCCAAAACTTGTACAACCCGCATATTTTCAAGGACATTTGGTCCTCCATATTACTTTTCACAGTAGCAACTACCTCCTCATGTTCCCTTTCCCTCCATTCTAGCACCATCCTTCTAGAGAAACATCACTTTTTGAGTTATAAACCATCAAAAACTTTGTTTACGGATGTATACGCAGGATGCAACATTCACAGTCGCATATAGGACTGATTATACATTGGTTTTCGTTTAGAAAGTCGTGTATAATCATGTGTATATGCGACTCGATGAATGGTATCCCGCGTACACCTAAACTTTTGATTTGTGACCTAGATAACTTAAAATTTCAAACCCAAAAACAAAATGTAATCCACTAGAAACAAAGAAGAGGGGAAGGGGAATTACCTAGTCCAAACGGTCATTGATTCCCTCACTCAACGCTCCTGTAATCACCAGTTGAAGATCAGAGGTAATTTGGTCCAAAATTCACTATTTGGGTAAAAAATGTCAAATGACATAGTAAAATTTGGTTTTTATTACTATTTATAGTAGTTTTTACCCACTTTACATAGTTTCGATTGTATTTTCACCTAATGCACTAATACAACAGTGGATTGAGTTGGTTTTTGTAGTTTTCTCTAGGGACTCTTGTGGTGTTTAGTGTTATGTCGTCTATGCGTAACCATGGACATGTATTTTCCCTACCCAGCATATAGGATAGGTATCCATTCCATCATACAAACTTTCATTGTCATATAACTGTCACTCATATTCCTTAGGTACGAAACCATTTTTTAGTGATGCGAAACCCTCCATCTTCTACAAGACATGTCGTTATCAAATGGTAGAGACCTAACAAACATGGGTACCCTAGTTAGATCCTCTTCTCCATTTGGTTCCCATGTAAATATTTTTTCCGTAGGACCTGGAGTCCCTTATAGTTAATACATGACTTTATGTTGAGCCTCATTTCTCACTCATAAACATGTTTACCTACAGCTAGAGGACTCCCAAGCAAGTTTGATTTAAGCTCTTTTCCAACTCGTTTTCAAAAAGAGAAAATATTGTTGAGTGAACTTGTCTCTTTAACACTCATAAATTGGATTTGAAAGGAAGTATATTTGGTACAATTTTATCCCTTTTTCAAACCAAGTAGACTAATATTATGAAAAAGGACATTTTTTGGCGTTAAGTTGTGATTGCATCTCATTCCCTTGCTTGCAGTATTGAGCTTATTGTTGGTTCTCTCTTTGTGTTATAAATGGTTTGCCTCGGCAGCTTTGCATCCTCTACCAAGCAGAGCCTTGTTTATATCCTTTGCAACTTGACACCCTATACCTAGGAGGGAACATTCCCCCGAGTGTCCATCTCCCGCATGCACCCCCTTTCATTGAGCATAGGTATGTTCCACTTATGGAAATAGTTTTTCTTACTTGTGACACTTGTTTCCTCCTCTGTATCATAGCATTCATTTGGAGTATTATATTATATTGGCAGCAGTCATCTCACCTTTGAACGAATCATAAAATTGTTGAGTCCACTTGTCATCATAATTTTGGGTTTAGCATGGCCTTAGCCGGAAGTTGAGATCATTATAGATAGTTAACTCCCCTGACTAGTTACTCTTCCAGTCCCTATGGAGAGTTTTATTGATGCCTCCTGCATCTCATGGTTTCATCAACGAGTCTATGTTGCCAGAGTCTTCCATATGTCTCATGATCTAGTTCAAAGGATTTCTATCAACCTGTGTCATCCATTCCTATAAAATCTTGACTTTGCATGTTGGCCATACCCTCATTTTGTCTCAGAATCACATGAAGTTTTAGTCCTATTGCACACCCTGCTCCTACTTTCCTCATTGGTAGGTAACCTTGAACCCAACAGTCAACATTTCATCATTGGTCATCGACTAGGTGTTTTCCCTTGTGTTCAATGGAAAGACATCTATTCACAGATTGGGATTTGTGTAGTGCATTGGATTCCATTATCCTTATTGGTGGTTTCCTCACCTTTGTCAGCAATTTTTCCTCATTGCTTGTTATTCATAGGGTATTTTTCATGTATCGCTTTCACTGGGCACATGTGAAATACGCATAGGTCGTTGGTTCGTGAACATGATCCTCATCTGATTTCCTCCAAATCATCAAGCTCGTGCTTTATACCTCATGTTGAATGATGAGAGATACCTTAATGCTCTCCTTTCAGTGGGTCTGATTCCATCGACTTCATCTCATCTATTATGGAAATGAGACCTAGAGTCCTATGAGTACCTAGAGGCTTGCAGTCATTAGTGGCAGCTCCTCTCACCATCGAGAATTGGTAATACATCAATGTCTCATGATTGATGGATTCTTCAATTGTTCGACCCAGAATCCTTTATTCACACTTTTAAGAATGTACTTGATTCCTTGATACCTACTTTCCTCATTGATAGGTTGTCTCGCATTTATTAATGGTATACCTCAATGATTAGTAATAAAATGAAGTCTCATTGTGTTCGAACTCAACTAATTTATTCACATAATGTAGACTTGCACCTTTGGTGGATTGTGTAGAAGACTTGAAGACATCACTATGTAGCCACATATTTCCTGAGTTGTTCTTACCTTTTTATTGGACCAATACCTGTGTGACTTCAATGATCATGGGAGATGAGATTATACTCCATTGTATACAGATATCATCAGATTGATTTTGAGACTGGTTTTACTGGGCCTTGTTCGTGACTATGACAACCTTTCACATGTAACCACATTTGTATTTTCCTATCCATGGCCATGGATAGTTGTTTGGTATATTTTCACATGGATCTGCAATGTAATTCAAATTGGTAGCCATGTATGCAAAGTCAGTACATATTGTAATGAGCAACTAGTTCTTCCATATGGGTCCCCATTACTCCACTTCTGGGTTTTTATAATGTATTTCGGCCATCGCAGATACTCCTCTAACCTCACACATTAGGGGCCATTTGTTATAG
This sequence comes from Picea engelmannii, assembly GCA_009831015.1. NCBI lineage: Eukaryota > Viridiplantae > Streptophyta > Pinopsida > Pinales > Pinaceae > Picea > Picea engelmannii. The sequence continues at coordinate 403,239 of ML792716.1, read as the reverse complement.
CAAGATTTTCCTCACCCCATGCAGTTTTTCACATAAGGCCTTTTTCCATTTCCCTATGCAGAATTGAAGTCCCATTTTTACAAATCCCAGAGATAAAAATATAATTTTTCCACATATACGCACCTTGCCTACTATACAACATGTGTATATGTAGGTTGCACCACTACAACCCGTGTACATCGGGAAATGTGCCCAAAATTGAAAAATGGTGTCAGCTTCCATGTCACATCACAAGATCAATGATCCTTGGCCTTCCATATATTGGAAATGTTCCGACTCGACCCTTCAGTTCCATTTTAAGGCTATAAATGGGCCAAATCCGATCTGTTTCAAAGAGGAGAAAGAATTCAACTTTGAGGGAAAAGTTACTCTGGAGAAGTTATTCACTTCACATTGAGTCTGCATCCCTTTGTCCTTTAAGTCTGAACACATTGTTCATCCCCCAAGCTCTTCCCTTATTGATTGAGAACGTCATTGTCTCTCTTATATGAGATTTCCTTTGGTGGAGGATTGAAGTGGTGGAGGCCCAACTGAAAGGAACTTGGTTTCTTGGTTCTGAATCGTGTCGACATGGAACTCTGTAACTCATTCACTTCTGTTGATTATATATTAATAGAAATACTCTCTTCTAGTCCAAATAATATCTTACAAATATTTGAATTATTATTCCATGGGCGTATTTGTTATGAACGTTGATGGATTATGCTATTGAATGTGCTAACATCATATATTATCACCATATGATTGTGTTACTTGGTTTTTGAGGACTATTTCCAGGTATATTTCTTTGAGTCAAGTGCTCAATGGTGGACTTCATCAAATGTCTGGATGAGGTAGGCCTCTTATCTTGTCTTGTTAGCATATTTGTTTATATATCATACTTGAGATTAGGGTTGATTTTTGTAGTCATTTCCGTCTGTTGTGGTTTTCCCCTAGCCATAGAGTGATTTTCCTTGTAACAAAGTTTCTCCCCCATCTATCCATTTTGGAAAACACAATTTCAAATATAATTCCAAAAGGGTGGGACAAATGGGATTAGAGCCTTTGGTGCCAAACGGGTTTAAGAGGTTAACCCGTCAAGGCTATAGAAGTCGGCTGGCAGCGAGTACCGACCTGTGATGCCACTAGATATGCCCATTGGGGCTATGGGCACCTACTGACATGGGGCATTCTGCCTAGAGAGAATAATAAATGGTCATTACAACTGTATTGAATAAACCAAATCATTTGTCCTCTAAATCATAACTACTTATGATGTTGTGTCGAGAGAAAGTATATGTGGCCAAAGTCTTGAAATTAAATGAACTTCATTAAAAATTCCAACTATAGAATGGCCCTAAGGCAACCTTAATATCCTACCATTGAATTCGTATTTTGTATAATATAGTACTATATTAGAAGTGGGGCCCATGGTTTTAGGAATCTAATAAGCTCAACTGCAAAATTTATCATTATCACTTGAACAATCGTAAGTCTTTGAAATATTAGACAAAGATATATGGTTTCTTATAGGATCTTCATCTATTAAAGACCACTTGTCTCCTCATGTTTTCCTATTTAAGGATGACAAGAAAAATCCCCCATCATAATTTACATGGTTTCATGAGCCTAAATTTTTTAATGATTGATGGAATCATATGTAATAAGTAATTTAGGAATTTCCTTTATCCTTGTAACATTTTAAAATAAATTTCATTTCCAAATTTATAAGCATGAATAAAGTTTAAGTTTTGGTTGTTTCTTTAGCATAACATCAATGTGTATTTCTTCTCTCACAATAATAGCGTTGGTTTAGTTATATATATATACAGAAACTAATAAGTTCATGTACCAACAGTACAAAAATTTAAATCTTTTTCGAGCGTACTTTTTGCATGATATTTTCAGTAGCTCTCGGCTTTGGCATACTTCATTTTCAACCTTCAGTCAACATGCACCAGTTCCACATAGTCCTCTTTTAGCTTGTAGAAATTTCTTTCCTTGTTTTCAAGTTTCTTGTAGTAGCATGTGCTAATCAGAGTTTGCATGAATACTTGCAAACTAGTAGGTGTGGGGGAAAGAGACAGAAGGAATCTCAGTAGATCAGCATTCATCATCTCTCTCCTAGATCTCAGTCTTGCTTGGCTTAATATTCAGTTTTAGCCAACATGTACTATGGCTCATCCTCCACTTCATCAACCTGTAACACACATAAAAGTGAAGGTAAACTTGAGGTAAAACTGGTTTAAGACTCTTTGATTCATTAAAAAGTTTAAGGGAACTTGACGATTAACCACTCCATACATTTTATATTTTGTAAACCATTATCATTCACTCTCCATCTACAATTCATAATAAAATACATAATACTCTGATAAGGCCATAAGAATGAAAGGCAAAGCATTGTGGTACATGAATACAACACGACATATATAGTGTCTTCTTCTTATATATATCATAAAGCATTCACATAAAAAGGATGAATTCATTGTGGCCTAAGAGCCACAAATAAACATTGGTCTTAAAGGAAAAAATAGAATATAAACATTTAAGTTGATATTCACATAAGCTACCATCTTCATACCATATTCGATCCCTTCATAGCCCATCCCTCACTTATCCTCATTTTTCATTGTTCTATTGTAAAAGAAATCAAGTTAAAAAACTGTGATAATATCAAATTAAAAAAAGGATGTTTCTCCACAAGAACCAACACCTGCATAATGAAACAAAGTCACATAAATCAAATGATTAAATAGAGTATATAAGTATTTTTCTTGCATGAGTACATGCAAACTAGCAGGCCTGGGGGAGTGTTGAGCTCCAAATATGCCATATTTTCTACCATGTAAAACATTCATTCGTAAATCATATTCCTTCAATTTTGATACATTTCTTAACCATTATCGTGTTATATGCCGATAAATCGTCTGTTTAACCTATGTGGTTAATTACTATGTTTTACTTATGATTTTAGTTATTAAAGATGTTTTTAACATGATTTTATCGATGATGGTTTAATCATATGTTTCTATTTCCAAGAAACATGTTCCTGCACTAGGATTGAACATGATTCCTGCACTAGTTCCCATACCACGTTCAGTACTAGAACATTAGACTACAATCATCTGGTACTAGAACATTCTACAGGCATCCGGTACCAAATTGTAGTTCAACATATTGGCACACTTCTAGAGGAAAATAGGGAACATGGATTTTATCCAGAATGACGTCGGCATGAGGATACATGAGTCATAATTCACCCATATCACATGTGTGGACCTCCAGCTCAAGGGGAATAATTCAACCAAAAATTAGCATATTTTTCAAACTGTGAACTTGCGCCTCAAGTTTCGTGCAAATGAAAGAAGATCTGAAAATTCCACGATATGGGTTTTGTCTAGAAGGTGGAAAATTGAGTAACGAATGGGAATTTTTTCAAAATTCAAAATGTTTCATGATTTATGGTCGGATATTCAACACCAATCTGCCCAAATTGCAGTAACACCCAAATTTTGAGATTTTTGCCTAAAATTGTAAAATTTGAAATCTAAGATTTGGGATTCAATTTCATCCTTCTAGTAAATGATTTGTATGTATAAATAGAGCCTCATAGGGCTGATAAGGGATCCATTATAATTATTTACATTATTTTTTAATGGATATTAGAGTGTCATCATGACAATGCCAATATTGTAAGAGATTTGCAATTTTTTGAATTTGATGAAATGAAAGAGTTGATGTTCTTGTACATGGTGTAGATAATTTCTTAGTACTGTATATCTCTTCCATAGTGCAGGACAAGTTTGGTATGGCCCCCATCCTTTGGTAAGCATTGTTTTATGTTTGTTTTTGGATTAGTATTTTATATTTTTGTTTGTAGATTCCAATTCTAGTTTTTGTTTTGATTTCATTTCACATAATTGGAATTTGATTTCTATAGATTAGTTTTCATATTGTAGTGTGTTCAATTCAATAAATTACTCTTAGATTGGTACACCTATGTTTAAAACATATCATCATAATGCGTTAACTCCAAGCATTGTTTCAAATTGCATTGTTTCCTGCACTCATATTTCAACTTTGTTTTCTGTTTCTTGCATCCATATTTCAATTCTCTACTTTATTCCTACATTGTAATCTATTCCTACACTCCACATTTGATTTTTGAGTTATGTTTCCTTCACTTCATGACCCATATATGCAACTTCACTTTCCATTTATGGGTGTATCCTTTTTACGACAATTCATTTGTATAGTTTGAAGTAGGTTTTGTTTTCTATTTGTTTGATTGTTTTTCCCTTTATCTATTTTTCTTCAATTTGGCTTTCCCATAGTTTAAATTTCTTGAACTTTACTTCTTGTACCTTTGGATTCCTTTCACTTTAATTTCACATAGCTTCAATGACCAAAGGAATATTAAATTCCTAACTCGTGAGATATGAAATTTTCGTAATGGGTTTCAACCTAACGTGTTAGTTTATGTCCTGTCAATTGAATTCATTGCTTATCTTTTTATTGCATTAAAGTGTGGTTTGTCGGCATTAGGTTAGACTAGGCTCCAATCATGCATTTCATGTTCTTACACCTCTAAGTCTACAACTCCCTATTTGAAAATTTAATGTTGGGAATTTATAATGCATATATTTAGCCCCACACTCCCCAAATGAACCAAAGTCTTGTTTGAGATGATGTGAGCCCAGTGAATCATGGTGTTTTCATGAATAACATGATGGAGAATACACACAATGTATTTTGGCACTGAAGTTGTGGAATCTAGTCCAATTATTCTAGAGAAATGTTAGGAAAACTATTTATATGGGTACTTCAAAGAGCATACCTCGACCTAAGAAGAACTTTTGTCAATTATCGAGATTATGAGATAACTTTTGAGAATATTTATTCCTCCTCCAAGTTATTTGAGAATCTCATCCGCCTCTACATATTGGGGTTGGGAATTCCCAACATCCTCCTAAACATTGAATGGGACAAAGAAATCAGTATCTTTCCCAATATTTGGATGATTCTTCACTCTATATCAAAACTATTGACACACCAAAGTACCATCTCCTTAAAATCCACTACATCTGGTACACACTCAACCAATGCAATTTATGAACTCTAGATGTTTTTCAATTCCTTTTTTACATGTGGGAGAGACAAGTACTACTTATATGTTTGTGACCACTGAAATTGGTGGTTTTCACATCCAAGGGTGTTGAAAGTGTCACCACAATACAAGTTTTCCTTTTATTTGACATGTTTTTACGCAGATTTCCTTTTTTAAGAATAGGTGGAGCTCTTGTCAATATAATATTTTACAACATGGCGTTTAATTCTTTATTTCTTTTACCATGTATTTCCTTGATTATCAACTATTGTAGTTCTTATTTCAAAGTTGTCGGTTTGCATGATCTGATTCTGAATTTGTTGTAAAGATTTTATGAAGATAACTCCAGTTAATAATAGTATTATATTCACACAAGTGGTTGATGATATGGTGGTGGGGAAGTAAATGTCATAAGGAAAGGTGATATGGTATCGGGAAACATGAAAAATGGTTAAGTATGGAGGTGCAAAGTGAGGAATGGAAAGTTAAATATGTTGAATGTGAGATTGCAGGATACAAGATTGTGGGGTATGGAGAACAAAAAGAGAAGTAAGAGGGACTTTCTCATCTACATTGACAAAGTAAGCTAAGTATAAAAAGGTCTATTTTGCGAGTTGTGGAAATGATTTAGTAATTCTGCAGGATGTCAAAATGTGGGATGAAGGACTGTGGGTCTATGGAAAAGGAAAATGGAATTGAAAGGGTGCCCAACATCCAGATTCAACAAATCGGCTAAGTATGAAAAAGGTAAGAGGTGCATTATGCATGATGTAGAAATAGGACAGGTATTTTTGAGTGTTGTGGGTTTGCGATTTGTGGGAATCAAGAATTTTTTGGATGAGGAGTGGCTTGTTCTCCCACAACAAAGAAAAAGTGGATAAGTGTCAGGATCATCAGGTAAGAAAAGTAACTAAGTATAGACTTGTAGGTTTGAGAACCTCTAGGCCTGATGGATCCACAACCCACATTTCAAAGGGAAAAACGGTTAAGTATATAATATATAAGAAACACGAGAGGAGAAACGAAAAAATAAGGATGGATCTATATACACTAATAATTATCAAGGAATGTAGATCAACAAGAATGAGTAGGGTAGAGAGATATAGAGATGGAGGGAGGGAGGGAG